>JAAAKQ030006655.1:0-18624 GCA_010016005.3 Zanna intricata | reverse complement strand
AACCTTAGAACTCTCGACTTCGAAATCAGCTGATTTGCGATGTCGCGTTAACCACTAGACCAACCCGGTGGGTTGGGAGTGGTCGACCTGGGATTGAACAAGATTACGCTTAATTTACAATCATATATACCATCTTCTGAAGTAATACCTTACGGTAGTTCCGGAGGCTAAACAGAAAAAGAGAGAGAGATAGGATATCCGGAACACTTGAGGACCGAAAACGAATGGCTATATTAAACGCCTGGCCCTATTAACAGATAATAACAAAAAATGACGAGATGTACACAAATACAGCACAATACATACTAAGTATTAAATACGATTTAACGTCTTATTATTTTGAATTTTTTTCTTATACAGCCTTAAAGTTACAAAAACAACGTTATTAAATTACAAAATTATTAAATTGTTTTTGTGGTATATATCAAATAAAAAACATAGCTCGATAATCAAATAGAGATACAAACCAAATAACAAGTGCCTTTCATGATCAGTAAAATACAGAAACATATACTTTAATGATTTTACCTGTTTACTTCTTGAAAATATTCGTATATTTTGCTCTATCGACCTTCTTTCATTATTTGGCATTGTACAAACTTGGCCAAATTTGACACAGACTCGCAGTGCTGCTAACGCACCTTCTTGTATAAAACACTGAAGAACTCCGTCAATTAATTGTTTTACATTGTGTGCAGATACGCATTCGGATATGTCTCCATCATCTTCAACTTCGTTCAAATTTGAGTAACATTTATGATTATTTCATCATCACTCGCACACAAGTTGAAAGAATTAGGTAATGTGCAACCCAATACATACAAAATCTTTCTCCTAGTGGTTAAGAAGAAGTTACTTCCCTTCCCACAACATTTAAACAACGGTTAAACGATTTATATCGTCTATTAAAGTTGTATTATTTTACAAGTAAAATAAAGAAAAACACGAACTAGAGAGTCTGATTATAAGCGGCATAATTTTATATGGATTATGCAAATATGTCTCCGTTTTACAAGACAGCCCCAATTAAACGGCTGCACCGAATAATCGGTGGTTCTATTTATTAACCGTAATTCACTTTTTATATATATTTAAGGTAAATAATTTTTAAGGAAATTATCATTTTGATGATAAAAGTATTTTTAAAACCATAAGAGACAAATCTTAACCACTCATCGAACAGTAATCACGATTAGACTTAAAATTTATTACACGATAAAAAAATCACCTGTATTACCGGGAAATTCAAATAGAACTTCACAAATTTAAAAGCATATAAAAATTTAGGTAGATAACTTTTGGAATCATTCATTCATAGAGCACATCAAATTTTGATTCATGTAATTCATTAGTACCGAATTCGGCCATCAGCACAGTCACCAGTGTTGATAAAAATTAATAAATTTACTAGTGCGGAACGAACTCGTGTTTTTTCTCACAATTTGCAATCGGTAATTGCAGTTCAACGTAATTTTCGTAGAGTACGTTAAGAGTCTCCTAGTAACCATACAATTTACTCTTGGCACCATACCTTCGTTGAGACAGGTTGTACTATTAAACATACAAAATCACGAGGGTGCCCACGCGTCCTTGAAGCTGCTGTGGAACAACTCAGAGAAAGCTTTTCAGGTAGTCCGAAGAAATCAACTCGACGTGCGTTAAGTAAGACTGGCACTTCACGAAGACTGTTTGGAGCGTATTACGTAAACGATGGCACTTGAAGTCATACAAACGTGGTTCAATAACCACGTATAATAACGTAAACAGTATCATTTATCTGGACACGCTTCAAAATTTTCTAATGCCTCAGTTAAATGAAATGGCCAAGAAGGACGTCATTATTATCAGCAAGACCTTCTCACTACCGCCTAAAAATCCAAGACTTTCATAATACTCAATTACCCGGTCGGTGGATGGATCATCAAAGTCCAATTGCGTAGCCACCTCGCTCCCCAGATTTCATCCCGTTAAATTTTTTTTGTGGGTTTCATTAAAGATCGGGTTTATGTACCACCTTTGGCTTCCGATGTTTTCGACCAAAGACTTCGAATTAATGCCGCAGCTGCAGAGGTAATGCCCGACTTGCTGGCTACAGTCTGGAATGAGAAAGACTTTAAGTGGGATGTATGTCGCGTTACAAACTGAAGCCATGTCGAACCGAATTGAATGTTGGTTAACAAACACGATGTGTTTTCACGAAATAAGGCTTCAACCGAATCTGTAAGTTATCTCAATAAATTTTTGTATTCTTTAAAGTTGTGAAGTCCTTTTTAAATCACACGGTATAATATGAACAAATAAAAGTATAATTTTACACACGTATAAAACCATAATGATTATTACAAACATTATTTACTAATTTACAAATAACAGTATATTTTCATTAATTAAAAAAAGACGGCATTCAAATGAACTACGTAGTATTTATTATAAAATTTAATAAATAATCATTAAAGAAAGCGTTATCATATAACAGCCATCGGATCTAAGGACGTATAGGTTAATAAAACGCAAAATATACTGCCGTATCTCCTCCTATCTCTTGAGGTTTCAATCGGGAGGAAAACTTGATAACATTGATTAATGGTTTAAATCTTTTGCTTCGTTTCTTTTTCGACGAACCAAGTCAGAATATAGATCGTTCTTAGTTCTGATTTATGAAATACTTCAACTCTAATTTTATAACATCAATCGAAGGATGAAAAAAATATGAAGAAAAATGAGAATAAATAGTGAAGAAAAATGAAAAAAGGAAAACAGTGAGCTACCAAATAATTATTATTTATCAATAAAATTATGACAAGTTGCAAATTTTCATTAAAGAAATGAAAATAAAAACAAACAACGTTACAACAATTAAAACTGACTGATTACATTATATTCAATAAACTTTAACTATTTATTAAAATTAAAAAATACATAATTTCTATTGCGTAACTAATTGTTAATAAGAAGAAGACTATACGATACTTGATGGCCAGATATCCTATTAGAAGGGGCTACACGAATATTAAATAATATTTAAAACATTTTTTCAAACTTTTATTCTATTTCTAATTTGTATGCATTTACAGAAGATTTCCGCAAAATATATATCGCTTATAAAAAAACGTACTATATAGCTTGAAATAGACCAACATATACAGATTACAAACGTAGCGTAATCGGGTATATATATATAGTAACTCATCATCAACGTTGAGGATTAAATATTAGGAAATAGTTACCTTAAGAATTCCAACAACCCGACATGGTGGAAAGTTATCCACCAGTGACGCGCGCTTTGCTAGCTCTATCTTTGTTGCGCTAAAGAGAGAAAATATTCAACAGATAAAATCCGTTTTTATATTATACCAACTGTTTTACCTGTACTTATCGCTAGATTAAACAAAATAATTTCGTGTATCTGGAGTCGAACATGGTGATTTACCTAATTTTTGAGTGCTGAATTGAAAACTGTTCATCAGAATTTGTGTAATAATCACGTATCTTAGAAACATAGGATCTATTTATCAATATATGCATTGCATAATCAGTGTGATAAAATATTTTAAAAAATTATTATTTATGAGTATTCCTTTAAAATCTGGTTAAATCGACTAAATCTTATTATTCAAACACACGTAAATTGAAATACATTAAAATACTTTTAAAACAACGGTTTCTAAAAGTCTAAATCATTAGAAATATACCCATCTTCCTTGGTACTGACGCTCCACGGTCAGAATATCCTGATGGAAACGCGCTCCTTGCTCATCGTTGACAAAGCCCAAATTTTCAGGATAAAAGTCTACGTGGGTGCGTAGGAAATGAATTTTTAATGTCATCCTACATCTAAACATAGGTTTCATCTTTTTTGTTGCCAAAAACACCATCAACAACGTCTTCGAAGGACTTCCATGCAGCTAGTTCACATTCGCTATGTTTGTCGTCAAAAGTTGAGTCGATAAGCAGTTTCTTGATTTGCGGAACGATAATACACCCTCCGTCACTTTACTATCACTCAATTTAGAAAAATTATTTTTAAATGATTAAATTCAGATAAGTGTCATGACTTGTGTCAAGTGCCTTCACAAAATGTTTCAAGAGTCCCAGTTTTTATGTGAAGTGGCGGCAGTATGATTTTTACCACTTTCAATTACTCATAAATGCTTTACATTTCCTTCACCAGTCACAAGGTTCTGCAGTAATGGCCAGTTTTTTACTTGGCAATGATTTTTTCTATCATGACTATTCTAAAAACAAAAAAAAGAATAATATTTCGTAAACCTACCTGTTAAACCAACAAGTACCGCAAACTATTGGCAGATCGCTGCAAACTTACCACATAAGCTCTTTGTACATTATTACTTTTAATATTGATACCGTAGTTTCATACATGTATTTCATGTAGACTGCATGAGCTAATGAATGGATGGCTGTTTGTTACCGCTATGCAATAAAATTGCTTTTATCCTAACTTTAGAAAGAGTCAATAAACAGACGTCATTCTTCAGGAGTATGCTGAATTCCAACCTCTTTCACCAGGGCATCGATATCAATACAAACGCACAATGAATTTTTTATAATAAAATAATTTTAAACAATTTTATTTCGTGTTCTAAACGTAGTAAATTTTATTTTTCCGCTAAAAGATTCCACTGTTGCAATCTAGACCCCAAAAATTCAACTTGATACTTTGATAACTTTAAATCGCGAACTAAATCATTAAGTTCATGTTGAATTAAATGAGGAGATATCACATACAGGAAGAAATTCTTCGACATCCTCTACATCATCTGCTTCATTTTCAGCTTATTCTAAGAGCAATGTCGGATTAGTTGATGAACAGGTACCTCCATGTGGTACCGGCATAGAACTGAGGATACATCTGCATATTGTATGAACGTTCTATTTTTTTAATGAAAATCTAAATATATTTGTCATATAAAAGTAACAGTCAGTGAAGCGGTCCTTAGGTTCGCACCAAACCATCGGTACAGCAAACGGCATGGCATATATATATATTTCTTTTCTTCATTAAGCATGTACGCATATTGTTTAAAATTAAAAATACAGAATCTATTCTTAATTGTAATCATTAGTTGATCAAAATGAGTTTATAATAAAAACTTTTTACGATTTACGTAAAACCTTTACATACACAATTTCAATATTATATTTGAAATCAGCACCCAAATTACAGCGAGAAAAGTTAGGTAACATGTTAGATAAAAATCCTGTGTTTAGTAATATTAATAAAATAAATAAATAAATCTTTTAATCTAATCATTGTATAATAATATACTACATACGTCACATCAGAAAAAAAATTAAACGTGCGATTCCACAGCCAATAAAAAAACCTCCCGTTCATTTGCGTAGATGGATCAAGAGAAACCATGTAAAATGTTGATCACAAAATCACAATTAATTATAAAATTACAAGTAGAAGTGGTTGAAATCCAACTTAATAACAAATATACGAAAATAATTTCATTTAAAATAACAAATAGATTACAATTCCTTAGTTGTTAAAGAAATTTATTTCAGCACATATTTACAGTAGTATGCAAATTGCCTTGGACTTAAATCGAGAATTAGCAGCCACCGGAACAGATTTTCACGTGACAACTGTTACACGCAGACTTCTTGCAGCTGGACGATAAGCTCTCGGACAGCTAAAAAGCAGCTTTTTACACAAACAACATACAAAAAAAAGAATGTTGTGGAGCAAAGCACATGCTAACTGGACCGTGGAAGGCAGAAAAAATGTTATATCTTCAAACGAGTCACATTTTTATGATCAGGGGCAAAGGGCTTCATAAGTTACAAAAACATCAAATGAAAATACATCATCCAACAATCAGTTATATCTCCAGAAAAAAATCGTTCGGGGTTGATTCACATTTGAAGGTCCTTGTTCATTACTTTCAGTAGATGGTACGTTGAAATGTGATGAAAATATCAAAATTCTAAAGCAAAAATTTTGATCCCCTTTGTAGGAATTTGTTCAAAACAAACTCCCACAAAGCACAAAGCAACGGAGTGTTCGATCAAAATTTGGCGTCATGCCATACTGCCAAAAAAGTGACATATTTTTCCAAGAACAAAACGTTAAAGTACCCTCTTACATTAAAGTACTCTCTTGGCAAGGCAACTCAACACTTGACCCGATTGAAAATCTTTGGGCAGTAGTCAAAAAACAACTCTCAAAAATGAATTTACCACTAAAATTGACCACATTAAAGCAATAATATCGGTATAGTTTCACGATGAATATATTAAAAAATGGGTAATACATTCTTGAATCGACGTCAAATCTTGTACGGTAAGCGATTAAAAATTTAAAGAAGAACGACAGTTTGATTCCAGTAGTTAAAAAATGTTATTAACACTATTTTGGCGGTAAGGTTATGAATGAGGCAAGACAAGAACTGGGCTCCTTAAACTGCTATAATCTGTATGAAACTAGTCTAAAGGTAATCTGCACATGAGTTTTGCCACAACGACGGTTATGACCAAGACCAAGACCATTCGTCGACAGTTATTTCTGAACGAATATTTAAATAAAATTTATTTAAATAATTTTAAAAAAATTATTTTTTTTTTAATTTATTTAAAAATTTTATTTTTGAACGACTGTAAAAAACACCAACTCTGACTGATAATAGAACCCAGGACCTACTGAATGTAAAACAAAGTTTAGCGGTAAACGTACTTCTAAACTTCATTAAAGCGGGAGGTATTAAGTTCAAGCGTCGAATCATTGTTGATTTTCATATATTCACATCAATATTTCTACTAATACGGCGTAAAAAAGGGCAAGGTTACCCAGGACTATTTTCGATTAAATATAGATTTTCATCTAATTTTCCCCTTTACAAAAGAAAAAAACAAGACTTAAAAAAAAAATAAAAATATTTACTTATTTTTATAAATCAATGATTTCTATTTTTACGATTTATTAATACTTTAAAATCCTATATTTAAATGTATTTCTGAAGAAATAAACCGTTCAGAAGTGAATTTTATTATTATAATTTCTAAACATGGTTATAAAATATTTAAATGATTTTTCCATAACAAAAGAGTGAATTTTTAACCTAAAAAATGTTCCATCTAAAAATTTCAGCACGACTATTACAACACGAATAAGTTAATACGACAGTTTAATTCTAATTCAACAAATAAATTTAAACTGTAAGTTTAATCCGTATAAAAACATCCTACTTCTTAAAAATAAACAAATAGGTTGTTTTTTTACAATGACCTAAGTTAATCTTTGAAAAAAAAAGAAAAAGAAATGATTATTCATTATAAACGCCTTCCTTTTTTCATCTTTTTTTTTTAATAATTAAAAACGAATGAAGATTAAAAAGAAAGCGTGAAAAGAACATAAAGTATTTTTTGTTTTTTTTTATTTATTTCAGTACAGTACAATAAATGTGGGTTATGAGGAGATGCGGTGACCCAAGACGTTAACGCAGTTTACACTGGTTCACGTTTTTTTCTTACCGTACCACAACATACAGTTTATACACGTTATACGAAGAATGGGAATAGCCTATCCACTGTTTTATGAAAATTACCAGGAAGTATGCTGTTTAAATGTAACTGAAACAATAGATAAAATGTTTTATTTAGACCGGTAAAAGACACAACATTGTTAAGATCTTTAAGAAATGAAATGAACTGTCGTGGTTACAACCGTGGAACCATGACAGACAGAACATTTAAGTAGCGAGTGGTTTATTTCGATTGTAACCTAATTATTTAATTTGAGAATAAAGATTATTTCAGTTAGCCTTCAAATCAAACTCGCATTACTCGTATAACTTTCAAATCTCATTAACATCAATGAATGAGTCTTCTTAAAATGTAAACTTCACCGGTGTAATAAAGTTTAAATTTATGTTGACCGATAAATTCATTTCATGTTAAACATAATTAACATATTATTTAAAATAATACAATATGTTTGTTTTCTCCAACCAGTTTCCCAGTTACTGCCGGATTTAGGCGTGTGTACAGGCAAATGCAATTGCCGCTACCGGCTTGCCAGGCCTGACGTAGCTGAGTGTAAGTGTAAATGTACCGCTAAATGTAATCTGGAAGGGATTCAGGTCGACCACTCCTGAGAGCTGTAGATAACTGAAACCCAACCGCCACAGAACACCAGTATCCATAGTTTAGCATTTAAATCCAGACAAGACAGATGCCTTTACAAGAACTCGAACCTTAGAACATCTTAAAAATAAGATGCATAAGATACGCTGATAATATGGTAATTCTACCTCATGGCACACAAGCAAATCAAAAATTGTAAAAACTCTGTAGGAAACGATTTCCTACAGTTTCTTATGAATATAAATTTAAGAAACTAAAGGAATAGAAATAAATAACAAAGAGAATTTAGTGGTAAGGATAAGTGAAGGAAGAATAGAAAAATGACAAATATTTTGGTGCGAGAGGATTGGAAGATCGCAGTGGAATAAAACGAAGGATAACAACGGCAAAAAAGCCTTCAGTAAGAGGAGAAAATTACTATGTAGTAAAAGTCTGGACTCAGAGTTAAGGAAGAACTTAGCTAAATGCAATGTGTGGAAGTGAAACGTGAACTGTGAGGAAGGGAGACAGACTGGGTCGAGACTTTTGGGACGTGAATAGGCTTTTGAAACGGAAAGGATGGAGAAAATAAGATAAAATGAGGAATTAGAAAATAATAAATAGGATTAAAGAAAAAAGAGTATTTATCCGGTAGAAAAATAAAAGGAAACTGGTTAGTACGTACGATTTGAGGATGTGGAATCTTGACGACTGCATCGGAAGAGTCAGTATAAGAAGAATGAAGTTAATAGTTCAGGTGAAGATTGCTAACTACAAGGGGACGAAGGAGAAGGCTTATGAGATATGTGAATGGGGAGAGAGGTGCTTTAAGGGACCAATCGCAGAACACCAGATCATAATGATATATGTAGGTCTGGGCTTTCTTTTTCAAACTTTTCTGCATTTGAACACTAGGTCAGGATGATTTTTCATAATCTAAAAAAAATACCAAAAATGTTATTTCCGATCGTATAATATAACGATAAACTAAAAAACACGAACGAATAAAATATTCAGTTGCCCAGGAAAATAAAATCTTATTGGAAATGTAGCACAATAACTTATGAGAAAAATAATTAAATCAACCCAATCTCTCAGATTCATAAATTAATTAATTTTTTAAGAATTTACCTAAAGCTTTAGTATTACTAAAAAATATTAAAAATTCACAATTGATATTGTAGTAGTTTTTTTTGACTGGCTAAAGTAGATTCACGTAATGTCTTAAGAAACATTTTTATACATAATACGGTTTCATACGGAAGGTATGAAATCATAATTTTACACTGAATTATTGTTACGATTTTTTTAAATGACTCTTATTGTTATTTATATAAAAACGAATAGTAACGATACACAAGCCAGATATAATCTTATTAAAAATAATTAGGTAACGCTATAACGCCCGTCCCCCTCAGGGGAGAAAACAAAATTTATACGTAATGGCATATTCATATGTGTTAAAACTAGCGACATTTATAATATATTACATACACAGTACATTTAATCATATATATATAAATCCCGAATATATTCAGTGATAAATTAAAGAATATTTACAGTTACACAAAAACTGTTAATACAGTATTCGATAAGTAGAACGTGTTTTCATACAACTACTAACAGAATGAAGATTAGAGTTAAATCTTAATTTATATTATTACTATCTATAAAAATGTTAAAAAATTACGAAAAGACGAATTTTATTAATATTTGAATCTCCGTAAATATTTGAGTAACTATGTTAAGCAAACAGCCAAAACTTTGTTTAAGCAAACAATTTTTAATTTAAATTTGAAAAAGTAAAAAAGTAATAAATATCAATTACTTTCTGCAAAAAATTAAATTTATATTTTTTTAAAATTTCAATTTTTACAATCTCCTTTCACTTCCTCCTATTTTAAATCGTCTGAAATAAACCGAATCGCATTTAATTCACAGAATACGAATGTGATACAACAAAATTATTAATAAAATAAAACAGTAATTAAAACACACACACACACACATATATATATATATATTCACCAATACAGAGACACAAGCGTAGTTACCCGAAGTAAAGAGCGACATTCTACAAAGGAAAAAAAAGACCAATCAATACAACAGTCTACATTAATATTCAGTACATGGTTTTTGAATGACATCCTTAATGAACTGGCAAACTAACTTCTTCGATCGTCAAAAACGAGAAGCATCTCAGTTGAAAACGTAACTTTAGTATCATTTAACAAAAATAAAAATATCAATTTTTAAAAACTTTAATATTAGTGCTATAACAAGACATATTATTTGTCCTATTAAAGTTTACAATTAAACTGTTTTAATAAAAATGTGAAAATTTCCAACTTCTACGATAAAAATTTTCTTTCGATCGGATTCTTTTGATAATTATTAAATTATTGATGAAGCTCCCCTATTGCGCTAAGTACGTCCATTCAAATTTTAAATTACAGTATTTATAAAATTGAAAGAAAAAAAATCTGGCAAATAATGTGACTCTGGTTACCAAGGGCTTCGGTTCTCCATACACTATTACTTAAGAAAATAAATAAATTTACTACTTGAGAAAAATAAGTGGTACATTATAATATATAAATATGCAAGTAAAAAATTATGTAAAAATGTTTTTTATTGAACAGCTGTAACCAAATCTCTGTACTCAGAAGCAATTTTGTGTCTTTCTATTAATGAATGACCCTCTATCAATTATTTATTATTTAAAACTTAGTTTTAAATAAACACACTAAAACATTCCTATATGTTAATATTCAATACTACTTCAAAAAAATTTTTAAAGTATATAATTAGAAATTCAACTCGTAGTAGTTTAATATAATAGAAAAAAAAAAAAAGAGACTAACGAATTATAAATCAAAGATAAATCCTGAAATTATAAGCAAGAACCTTAAAATATTTTTTAGTTATCTATATTTACCTAAGTATAATAGTAATAATTCTTATAAAATTAAAAAAAAAAATTTATATTTATATTATAAGTAATTAAACATAAAAAGATGCCACCCAGTATTATATGTTATGGATTTAAGAGTTAAAATTCACCTCTCTTCCTTAAATAAAAACCTTTAAATTGTATCAAAACACTAAAAACACGTATAACGAAAGATAAAGCCTGGTTTAAAAGAAAGTAGCTCATCGGCATGAATTTATAAAAGATAATTTATAGATTTTGTTTCCGAATTTAATCTGCTTTAATAAAACTTCTATAGTAAAAGTTATTTGGGAGCATAGCTGTTAATAAAATTGTTTATTAAATTGTTTTCAGATAGTCTTTGATAAAATGTAGCTAATTAAATTTCCAATATAAAAAATGGTACATTGTTAGGATATATATTTTGAGAATTTTACCAAGTTTCAGCTTTTCCAGGAATTTCAACAGTTAAAAAAATGGTTATTTCTAATTCATAAACAGCGCAATATGTCAAATAAAGTGAAATAGAAGATTAACATTTTTACGTTTTCCTCTTCCAATTTGAAATTTGAACCCCGTTATATAATTCCAACACGCCTTTGAAATTATATATCATACAGATATCTGAAATTTGCTTGCTTTTATCTTTTTCGTGAAAGTTGAAGGAAAATTGTCAAACAACTAACACCAATATCAAATCTTCTAGATTTCAAAGACAGCGAGAAAAGAAAAAAAAACGCCTATTTTAGCTTTTATGTTTTCTTTCATTTCTTTTTTTTTACATACGTATACCTAATAAAACTACGTTTAAAAACAATAAACAGCTGTATAAACAAATGTTAACCTGTAAACGAATACACAATGAATAATATGTATATATATATATATATAAACGAGTATATATATATAACAGGGTTGTTAAACTTTTCCGGATTCTTTTCTGACAAAAATAGTTTCCATCTGTATTATATACATATTGGCTAATCGGTTTTATATTTTGACGAAAAGTTTTAGGTTCAGCAGATACAAACTTTTATCAAAATATTCCTTACCAAGAATCACAAATTAATATTTCATTAATACAAATATTTCTTAAAAACAGTTTTAAAAATTCAACGAACTTAGAACATCTGCTATTACATCAGTAGTAGAAAGCGATTTAATACTAGAAAAAAAACCACATTCATTAAATTAATAAATTGAAATATATTTTACCAGATAAAACCCTAAACTAAATTTCTTTTAATTCCTAGTAACATTAAAAGAAACAGTAAAACATGTGAATTGTTGCTATGAAACGTTATTAACATTTTTACATCATAGCGAATCTATGAGATAGCTTCTCTATCTTATAAAATACGTCCACGAATGCAGATAAGAGTACGCTTGTGCAATAGTAGTAACCCCATCACCAGCGCACCGTTCGAACTATACACAATTTAGGACGAACTCCCACATAAGATAAAATTCTTTATGTATATAAGCAAGTGTAACAACATCGCACGAAAAATAAATCTGTAAGAAGGTGAAATTTCGACTAAAACGAAAATATTATAAAATAAAAATTTAACTTAAGAAAAACATTTAATCTTCCTTATTTTAGAGAACTCGAAACTCGTAAAAAAACCTTCTTTATAAAGTCCAACGTTAGCCAAGATTGATCCCTGACAACCCTCTATTTTTCCATTCCCATGTGATCATGACTAAACATTAATGGTATCAATGCATCAATTCCTGAATTCACCATAGCAAGTTTTAACAGTTTGGTCAAACAAATTCAAAATTATTAATCCAAATAAACGCCAACAAACGAACAAAATTTACTATCTCCACCTTCCCAATTTTTCTGAAGTTTTTTTTTTTTCAATAGAGAAGTTCTACATCAAATCTTCGCTGAAGTACCAGAAAATGTCGTAATAGTTTTACCGTAAAATAATATTTGTTAAATTTGAGCTCGCGGCCACTCTTCATGTTTAGTCCAGAATTTTCCAAATACAAAAGCGATTTCCTCAATTCGTCAAAAAATCTTCGTCTCCAAATATGTTAAAACTGCTACGCATTGGAACGTAATTTGATAGCACGGTGAACATTAAGAAAAAAACGACGATAAGGTTGCCATACCGAGACTAGACGGTCAATTAAGAAAAAACAAGGCTTATGGTATTGAACTAAAAGCATGATAATTTTAAGAAAATAAAGATAACACCGAAGATAAATTAGCTTTCACACCCTAATATCGGATACTTTTTGAATAGACCTCAAAAATATTAAACGAAGAAATATTACTTTATCAAATAGTCTTTTAAATGAGATTGAACTTTTTATTAGAAATTTTATATATATATATATATATATATACATTTTTTTTTTTATAATATCAGTGTATAAACTTTATTCGTTCATCGGACGTTGTAAAATTTTTTTTCTTTTATAATAAAATTTATTACAGGTCGTAACTTTTTTATCAATTGAATTTTAAAAGCTTTTCCAAGCGTATAATTTTACATATTAGTTATATTTTAAAAGTTAGAAAAAAATAGGAAAAAGAAATAATAAAAGAATGTAATACAGACTTTTTACGTGAAAAAATGATATGTAGTTTTGTTTTATTGCAAATGTTATATTACCAATAACGTTAAAGTTTTTATTGCATTTTGTTAAACATTTATGTTACTCTAATATTCGCCGTCATTGCGGTATTTCTTACTATTTATTGGATTTTTATTTAAGTTTTCTGATTATTTTTATTGTAAACTAATTTTTATCACGTTTTTGTTATTACCATGTTTTTACTTTTGTATTCAAATATATCATATATATATATATATTTTAACTTTTTTAAATAATTCTGTAAGTTATTCACTTTATGTTTGTATCACGAAGTTCTTCCTGGACTATCATAACCTACCTATTTTACTCGTGGAAATAATGGACATATATTTATGTGAACATAAAATACACACACAAATATAAATATACGTAAATAAATTTACACATAAATATAGTTCCAAAATGGTTTTTATGCAAGTTAAAGCTAGTGAAACATTTCGCTCGGATTTCAGCTAAACGAAATCCTGCGCTAAAATGAGTCGTACTGAAATTTTTAGGACGTTACTTAAGGGTGGAATTAGTGTTCAAATCGAATAAAATACTGTACCGTCTACAAACGATCTATACAACACGATGCTGTTATTGATGGGAATTATTATCGATACAGTTCGGCGCAATCCAAGTGTCAGTACACCGACCTCTTCATCCTCCTCATCAGGTTTCGCATCCTATGATTTATTGGACACTTAAACGAAAGAAGTTGTGTCCTTATCAAACAGCCAGTTCAAGACTGTCTGCTTCGCTTGGAGTTCTACAAACGGTGAAAAAGTTGACAAGTTTACAAATATGGTTTTTTTACCGACGAGGCACATTTCAATGGAAATGGCGTCAATAACTAACACGATGAGCGTACATGGACAGAAGTAAATCATGAAAATGTGGAAGGTACAACGATTTAGCGCCATCGTATGGTGCGGCCTTCTTCACAATCAGCTGTATGGACCGTTCTTATTACCTAGTCGCTTAAAAGGTATATCGGACTTTCTTCAAGAAGAATTGCTGCAGCCGCTTAAACACGTTCCTCTAGCGCTGAGACGCAAAGTACACATATACTTCCGGCACGCCTCCCCCACTACTCTTGTGCCGTTCCCACTCGCTTGAATCATCATTTCCTCGATGTACGGATCGGTCATGGAGGTTCACATTCTTGGCCACCAAGATCGTCTGATCTAACACCTTTAGATTTTTGCTTCTAGGGAAGAATGAAAAATATCATATACAAAACATAAATACATTCTCGTGAGGAATTAATCGATGCGGCTGAGCGACTTAAGGACAGACTTCAAAAAAACAATAAAATTAGTTCACAAGCCTGCTAAGAAACATGTTAAAAATGGCAGACTCAATCCTGTACATTTATTATAAACTAGTGTGAATAATGCGCTTCGGTAAAGTGCAACATTTCTAAATAAAATTCGAATTTTTCAGACTTTTCATTGTTTTATTAGAATTAATTTTACACAATTTTATTAAAACGGTTTATGAGTTTATTACCCGGTTAACAATGGTATGGTACTTCAATCATAACAAAAATAGGGTTTTTTACCCCGACTTATTGGTTTTCATCCCAGATTTATCAAAATCTACCGCAGATACGGTTCAGGACCTATTTAATTCGATTTTTCAGGTCAAAAACAATAAGAAATCATTAATTTCATCCCTTAATTAACGTTCTAAAAATTTCAGTACAAACCCATTTCACCAGGGTAGCTGAAATCCGAGCGAATCTTTCACTAGCCGTAACTAGCAATCGAAACATTTTAGGACATACGTGTATAAGATTTTTTTCTATTATTTTCACATGAAAATCTCGGGAGAACTTCGTGATATACTGTTTATGTGACAATAATATTAATCATTGTTTTTTAGAAGTACATCACTTATTTTAAGAACTGTGTAGTCTTTAAGCTTTCGGTAAAGAACATTTTTTTACTTAAATTTCTACCTTAGGCACCTACGTACATAATCGCAGCCGTAATATTACGTACTACTTCTTGAACGCTTCTTTCAATTACATCATTACTTTTTGAATAGACGTAGTCCACTAGCCAGACTGATAGATGGATTAACTGAAAACATCCAGTGAAAATGTTTTCAATCAATAATACAAATGTTTGTGATATCAAAGCTACATAATATTGAGCAATAAACAAGTCCTTTGAGACGTTCTTGTCACCGATTTTTGATAAACGCACCGCGACTTACGCGAAGGTATAACTGTTCATTCAATAATCACAGTTCCCTGTGACAACACGTCAATCAACAGTACACCAAACCGATTCAATGTCATTACTTACGATCAAAGGTCGCCGAAAGTGCTCTTCGTCGTACAAGGTCGTTCTAACGCCCTGAAAATTTCAAACGGTTTTCGTTCATTTCTTTCATTACCATATGAACAGAATACATAAAAACGAATTGCCTTCAAATTTCACTAGGTATCATGTTTTAAAATTTAATACTGATTTAATACTCAGCGATTAAATTTATAACTCGCAAAAAAATTTTTCATAAGAAAAGAGCAAGGAGTACATCGCAACGAAATATATCAACAAACCGCACGATGATAAGTTCTTCAAAGATATCGCTGTATAAATAAAACTTATTTTCAAAATAGCTCTTGTAAATTCTTCAGTAAATTAATAAAATTTAATACCATTTCTCACGGTTTTCAGATTATGATTCGTTCATAATTCTTTGTTAAGTATGCAGTAATAGTTATTAGAAAACTATAAGATCGCAAAGTAAGACGAAAAGCTGAAATTCTTCTGAGCATTTTTTTTAACATTTAGGAAAATAGATGTATTACGACATACAAATTAAAACAATGTGATTTGAACGGTGTTTAGTAAAATTAACTAAATGCAAAATGCTTCTTTTATCGAGGATTAATTTTACATCTTGTTCTGGCATTTGTACTACAATCGGTTCATTAATAAAGCGAAACCATCCCTCCTTCAGAGTGAATATTTATGAGAAGATAAATTCAAACATCCTTCTTTAATTCTTAAAAGCAAAAGTATGTACAATATTCAAGAAATAAGCGATAACCTTTGTTCAGTCCTCCGTCTTCCGGCAAAATGACACACGTTTCAACATCTTAAAAATTTCTAATTTAGTAAAACAATTTATCGTTGACCTGAATGAGAGGTAAGTACACAAAATATGGGGAGATTTTTCAACGATGCACATTAACAAAATTCAGAAATTTATAGATTTAAATGTTACAAAAAATTAATATACAATAGCTATATTACATAAACCAGTACATATACTAACAACATGTTTTTTAGCAGAAATCTCTACATCATCAGAATTTTTTTTAAAGAAATTTAGTTAAAAGCATCGTTTTAAAAATTAAAATTATACGTAGGTTTACTTCTTTATTAAAATTGCATCCATTTTTTGTAAATATAAAACCGCTACAAAACTTTTATATTTATTTTAACTTTAAAAATCAATAAGTAGCAAAACATGAAAGTAATAAATACGAGTGTAATATACATAGGTTAATTATTAAATAATGGGGATTAGTAAAACAAAATATTTTAAAATGCTAAAATTTATTGTTTCATTTTAACAATTTATTTTGTTTATTACGCTGATTTCAACAATAATGAATTAATGACGGTTCTGTTATAGATGGAAATTATTTCAGAATTCCATTAAAAGAAAGGAGAGAATTTGCAATTTTATGTAGAAAAACTTTCTTTTTTAATTTACCTCTTTTATTTATTTATTAGTTATTTAACTTTCTTGTAGAGAAAAATTAGCGATATAAAATATTCAGCTTGTTACGTTTGTATTTAATTATTTACGCCCGTTGATTTTATTGTCGATGGAAAAGATTTGTACTGAAATAAATAAATAATTAAATACATTCTAAAATAACAAAAATACTATAATCTAGAAAATTTATATTGATCGTTTATATTATATTATATATATATAACATTTATAAAAAGTGGAAAAAATATCCCCATCTGCTTTGAAAGATTTTAAAGTAAACAGGAAAAAATATTAAAATTAAATGAACCGATAACAAGTTTTCTTCAAACAGTCAATCGAATAAAGAAACAAATTATAACATTTAAAAAACTACTCTATAAAATTTACTTCTTGTAGTCGTATGTAGAATATTAAATATAGAAACTGCTTCAAAAAACTCAAAGATAGAACTTATATTATTTTTAAAAATAACAAATTTTTATATGTAAAAGTAATCGAACAAAACAAATAAGTGAATGATTCATTAAAATATGCAAATTATCGATGATTTCATCAAGCTTAGAAAAGACGTGACGAAAGTACCAGAAAATCTAACGCACGCGCAAAACAAAAGACAAATCAAACAACCCGTACTTATTAAAATACAATACACCCTTTTGTTAACGTGAATACAAATACACATGACAATTTATCTAAATTCCACACACACATATACACACACACACACACACACATATATATATATATATATATATATATATATATATAATGTGATATATATATACATAATGTGAAATAATGAACCAAGCATAACGATTAATTAGTTGATTATTTAATTAGTCACTGTATGGATGAATATATTAATTTTACCGCATATCACACTGCTAAGTTAATAAAACAAATTCGATTGTTTTTACTTCCGAGTAGACGGCGAGAGGAACTAATAATCTACTCCAAAGATGTCGGTTTAGTCTAGACTTAGCATAAAAACTATTAATAATGACGGTAAAAAATATCAACCACCCAAAAAAATTTGAGGTCATGTTAAATTTTTATCAAAATATTTTAAACAATTTCGATAAGTATGATCAACAGAAATGACCTACTTTAAAGGGGATTGAACTAAATAATTTTTTTTTTTTAATATCAGAAATTATTAATGAATTAAAATTTTATGTACCTTTTATTTAAAAAAAAATGTATATATGTAAATTTAGTAGGCGTATAAGGAAGTCATGTGCTGCTCACATCAAATTTTTTTTTTGTAA
>JAAAKQ030006644.1:0-18624 GCA_010016005.3 Zanna intricata | reverse complement strand
TTATACAGTTTTTCTTATACCAGAGCATTTATTTATTTTATTTTAAAATTCCTAATTATCCTCGCACGGCTTGTAGTAAGCTATCGCTAACAAGTTAATTAATCATACTTAAACATTCAATAACGTAGGCTTATGGGATTATTTCCACATTGGCCTGACTGTATTTGAAAACTATGAGCCATAGCAAACAATATAGAAAAGTGAACTCATTTACTGAGTTTTAAAACTTTTTTTTTCTTTTACCAACGGAACCACCGTTAGGTATTTCTTCAGAGGATGAGATGAATGAATTGTAGCGTGTTTAAAAATAGCCTGACTGACCGGGATTCGAACCTGGGATAAAGACGCCACCACTCGCGCCACGGAGGCCGGCTGAGTTGTAAAACTTAGTATTTGTTCTAAAAACTTGTCGGTATTTATTTCTTTTACATTAAATAAAATCACGATAAATTATCAAACTGTTTATTTATGTCAGAAAGTATAATGTTAGTTTATTTATCAGCTAATGTTTGTCTGCTGACGTAATTACAATAATCACAATTCTCTTGTTGAGAGTAGGTTCGCATTTTTATAAAATTTAAAATACGGCAATATACTTAATCATTTATAAAACAAAAAATTTATGAACAACAAAATTAGAAAATATTTAAAAATTGTCCATAACATCATCAAGGAACGTAAAATAATAACTTGCATTAACAAGAAAGTAATTTGCTTCTGCGCGTGAAAATTAAACTTCATGTTTTCAGTTTGGATAACAGGCTCCGTTCTACCAAGTTTGAAGTCCAAGCTTTAAGATTCATCACGGCAGCTACATATTGCTGAAAATTAGCAAAATTGGCAAATTTTTTTTTGTTATATTCAGTCGTTTTTTTTAAATTAATTTAAAAAAACATAAATTTATACATTGTAATATAAACAAACAGGAGTGAATGCTCCCTTCTTTAATAATGTGAAATGGATATAACTTATATCGACATGTTTTAATATAAACGGTTATTCTTCAGTCTGTAATCCGTTTGTAATCGTAGCTACTTAATTTTGGTTTTGTTTGTTATAACAAATATCTTGCTCTTAGTAACAGCTGCAAGAATTGAGAAAATTATAGTTTTTTAAAAAATGTCATTTTTCGTTTAGCATTAGAATCAGCGTTGAGTTCGGGTTAGGAAACAGTAAATTGTAAATACCCTTGTAAGTGCCAAAAGTAAAATCACTAAAATTTTATTTATTTCTAATACATGTATCTATTTACTGCTCTTCCGCATTAATTCCAGGAAATAGGTTACGTGATATCGGCTTCTGTGGCGCGAGTGGTAGCTTCTCGGGCTTTCATCCGAAAGTCCTGGTTTTGAATCCCAGTTAGGCATGGCATTTTCATGCACAATTCTGACTATAAATTATTCTTCTCATCCTATGAAGGAACACTTAATGATGAAGATTGTGTTGTATAAAATTAATGTATTTACTTCCTTCCTTAAATGTTGTCATGAAATTTCCTTAGCAATGAAGAATACGTTTCAATTAAATTTTCCTTAGCTACTCTTTTAATAAAATCTTTAAAAACATAATATATTTTTCAATAAAAGTTGAAATGCAATTTCAACAGTGACAAAATCTATTTTTTTTAAATTTTTTAGTAAATATTATAAGATTTTTTGCAAGTTTACAAGGTTGAGCAGAAAAAAAATTTTCTTCCAACCAATTTTTGAATATCTTTGTCATTATTGTTCTTTAAATTTTTTTATTTATTTTGTGAGCAAATTTTTTTAAGATCCTCATCGAACAACATGCTACGACCAATTTTATTGTCATGTACTCATTTTATAAACAAGGTGTATTCATAACTTAATGAAATACTGCATAATTAATAACACATTTATTAAACCAGTTTTATTTATTATTTTCCGGACAGCTTTCTTCTAATGTATTCTAAAAGAATCCGTATTCGTCTTGACTCTAAGTCATCTCTTTTCTTGGTCTATGAAACGTATTATGATCGTAGAATTTTCTCTGCCATTGCCAAATTCCCCAAAGATTTTCTGTATCAAATTCGTAGATATGTCAATATAACTTGGGTTCTATTTATTTTTTTGGTTGCTTCATAAAATGAACTATAAATATTATCTTGGAATTGCGATTATGCAGCAAAGTTGTTGCTTTCATGATGGCCAATAATAGTCATATTAGTTTTAGTTGTATACTGCAACATAACAAATTTGTATTTGTAAATCCTTTTGTTTGTAGCTTTATTTGTATTTTTTAATTTCTTATTTTACAGCTTTAAATGTTACAAAGTCGTCTTTTCTTTGAATTTAAAAAAAAACTTTCTGAATACCAATACAACAGCTACCAGCTCAGATGAGAAGAGAGTAACTCCATGTTAGACTATACAAAGTATCAAAATAAATATCGCAGCTTTTAAGCTCTGTAATATTTCTCAATTTTCTCGTATATTAATTGTATACGATATGAAAGAACAACTCAAACAGTTGTAGCTATGCGCAATCTCAAATTTTTTCCTGTACCTTCCGCTTAAAAAGCGCTAGTCGCAAAGAAGGCGATCCTCAACAGAAACCGTTCTGTGTTTTGCAGTTATCAAAGTGTAAATCTGTAATTACTGTTCAACGTGCTTTTCGTTTGAAATTCCATTGTGATCCCCGGAGTTACAATAACATTTATAGAATAGTATAAAGTATTTGAAACTACTGGGTGTATTTGTAAACAAAACTGAATTTTTTTGTGCCGTATCCCGAAGGAAAGTTTACGGCAGTTTTTAGCAGAAGCAAGCGTATCTGGAATGAATTATCTTGATATGCTAAAATATGGCTCTTGCCTCAATTGCAATACAAATAACAGAACGCTTTTCTCCAAAAAGATGGTGCGCCGATTCAGCGGTCGGGGAATAGTCCCCGACCGCTGAATCGGTCCCGGGGACCAAATGACAGGGTATGTTTGACTTGGCCTTCACGTTCACCTGATCTGGCCCCGTGAGATTTTTTCTTTGATGTTTATAAAGGATCAAGCTTACGGCCACTGTTACCGGTTGATCTACCCAACTTGAGTGCAGGATTGAAGCAGCCGTTGCATCAATTACTGCAGACTTGCTGATTAAAGTATTGTATGAACTTTTCTATCGGCTGGATTTATGCCGTGTGACGAATGCTGTTCATATTGAATTCTCGTTGGTAAAACTGAGTTGCTCTCTCATTTCATGAATAATTTATCAATGCAAGTCAAATTTAACATATATTATTATAAATTTAAATCCCGATATTCATTTTCAAACACACAGTATAATCTTTGCGTTTGTTATTTTTATTTTATTTTCTGAGATTTTTTATATTCTAAATATTATTGTACAATTATTATACATCGTGTTTAATTTTTAAATTATGCATGCTTCTGAATCCTCATAAGAATAAGATTATTGATTTTCTGACCAGAATTGTTAAATGGAAAATAAATTAATATATAATTTATTATATGAACGAAAATCCATTACAAATAAAAGGACAAAGATACAAAAAATTTAACGTAATTTATAAAATCAGTATTGCTGCTGTTATATAATTGGAAAATTCACTAAAAACGAAACTTTTATCTAATTTATGCTATATTACACGACTAAAAGGCTAGATTCACTTTCAAATATATATTTTTTTTCATTTATCTATCACATATATGTCTTGTTTATTTGTATTAGAATTTTATACCTGAGAAATGAAGCCTCATTCTGTTTCCATTTTATTATCCTATGAGAATCTTTAGTATTTTATGTCCTTAATAGTTATCATATATTACATTCAGCCATTTTCACCTTAAATATTGAAAATGAGGGCGAAAATCGAGTTTACTTTCAGGTCTACTTCATTTATTAAGGTTCACGTGGAAGGGTAAGCGAGGTAGAGGGCGTTTTTTTTTTCTACATGGTTTTTTTTATAGTTAACATTCATTAAAGAGCATAAATAAAACAACTTATTAGGAAATCACAAACGTTCATAAATTCTGTGAAATAGTAATTTGCTGTAGAAGGTGAACCTATACTTTACCTCTCATGAAGACAGATCTGTAAAGTGCAGCAAATAAATAACGAAGAATACCAAATCAGTAAGTATTGATTAAATTAATTAATTTCTGTTAATTATTTTAAGTTTGGATTGAAAAAAGTATAAATTTAGAATAACGGTGTTTTTTTTTAACCTCCAGAACCACCGTAATGGTATATATCATCTTCAGAGGATGAGATGAATGAATTGTAGAGTGTGTGATAAATGCCATGCCTGACCAGGATTCGAACCTGGGACCTCCGGATGAAAGACCGAGACGCTACCACTCGGCTACGGAGGCCGGCTCCGTTGTTTTCTTAAATTACTGTATTTTATAATGTTATAATTAGTTACAATAATAAATATCGTAAATATCTTTATTAATAAATAATAAATATCTTAAATTATTTCATTGACTACATGTTTTATATTAAATATTACAAAATAATAACGTAATTATTAAATTTAAGGTTTGTTGCTATATGTTATATATAAAAAAACTAAATATACAACCTGGGGTAATATTTCAGAACGCATTAACATATCATGAAGCACAGAACCATTAACAAACACTTATGACACCAATGAATTACTGACAATTTTCTCCAAGTGGCCATTTAAAACGAAAACATGAAAATGAATTTAAATACGTTTTAGTAATACTTGTGTAATTTAACTAAAGACATAAAAAAAAACACATAATAAGTAATTTTTATGTAGTATTTTTTACGATTAAATACATTTGGTAATCGTAATAACAATGATCAGTTATCATCATTCCAAGAACTTTAGATTAGTTCAGAAATTAAATCACTTGTATAAATGTTACGAAATAAATAAATTGAATAGAAAGCTATTTTGAAGATAGTTTAATCTAATAAATATTATATTTCTGTTAATATTATTTCAATATTTGTACGATTTCTGTATTAATAAAAAAAAATTAATTTGTTTTTAATTTAATTGAATATAAAATACTGTTTGCGTAATGTAATCAAAAATAAATTTCATATATTTAATTGATATAGAGTTTATCTCATTTTTTATCCACTATCTATTTGATTTCAGAGAAATATTTCCTTCACTTTTTATTAAAAAATATAAATTGAAAAATTATTTTGCTTCCAAGTGGATTATTTGGAAATTAAATTTTTTTGCGGACAAAAATTAATTTTCAACTATGTATCCATCTTAATAACATCAACGTAACGTTACGTGGTCATTCATTTTATAATTGGAAATGATTTTAGTTTTGTAAATTTTAATTATTACGTTTGAAATTTTTCGTCTTATATTTATTTACACCGATAAGAAATTACTGTATAGTTTTTACATAATTTACAATACAGAAACGGAATTTTTTCTTAGATTATTTCAAATCCCAAACAGCAATTTAACGGATCATTGACTGGCAGGGCAAGCTTTTTGAAATTGTAAAATATCATTCCCTGTTATCTGGAAGGAAATATGAATTACCTCCATTGTTAAATAAATATAACCAGAAACAAAAAAAAAAAAGTGATTAGTGATTTTACGTTGTATTTACCGTGTTAAAAGTAGTCAAATTTAATATAACCTGGATAACCATATGAACGCCTAAAGAAAGGATCAGTAAGATAAAAAATATTTTAAGGAAGGATGACGTGGTAAAAAAATTATTAAAATGAGAAAGCAAATATAAGATTAACAATTTGGACACTACAAGATTCCTTCTACGCCTATTGAATTATATAAATAATTTTTTTTTAAATTAAAAGTATATAAAATCTTATTTCATTAATAACTTTAATATTTTTTCATATTTCTATTTATCGTAATTTTTTTTACTATCAGAGGTTAATAATTATTAATAAATCAATACATTTAAATTTTAAAAAAAAAAGGAGATAAAGTCTGATCCAAACCTTCCCTATGTATGATCCAAATATATCATTAATTTGATTTGGTTATAACTCCAGAAACAACGAAAATAAGTATCACTTATGATCATCATTTAAAAGCCTCACTGAGAGCTTATGACTGCAGTTAAGAAAAAGCCAAAAATCCAAATTTTTTTTGGATTTTGGACTTTTTGGACTCTTTTGGTTCAACCGATTGCAATTAAAAAGGGAGGTGCACAACTAGATATTACAACAATCCTAAATCCAAAATTTCAATATTCTAAGGCTAATCGTTTTTTAGTTATGCGAGATACGTACGTACAGTCGTCACACCGAAACTAGTAAAAATGGATTCAGGGATGTTCAAAATGGATATTTCCGGTGAAATCTAAAAACTCAAATTTTTCGCGATCACAATAATCCCTTTATTTCGAACAGTGGAAGTGAAAAAGGTTTATTCAGATTTTTATGCAGGACTAAAAATTATATGAAACAATAACGTTGCAAATATTTGAAGTCAAGAAATTAATAAAATATTTCCATTATTACTTAAATCTACACGTAAAAAAGGATGAATTCATTACCCGCGTAATATTGTTTTTGTAAAAGGCAATGTTTTAATTAATATATTAGATAAAGAGGAAGTTTATAAAAAATGGCAACGGAAGCAATGCAAGGCCACTTTCTCGTAAACTGAATATTCTACTACATATGCAAATATTGCCCCATTGTTCAATTTAAAAAAGTGTGTGTATTACTTTTTCTGCTTTACTTTTTTGTCAGTTTTTTTTTTTTAATCAAAGCCATGGAAGCAGATTTGTAAATGAGAATGGATGAAAATACTGCTGGCGTTTTTTCATGAATATCGATCATCATATTTCGTATTTAGCAGTACAAGTAAAAAAGGTTCTGAAAGAAATTATTTTTTATTTTAATGAAAATTTATTCTGATCTTCTGAAGGAACTTCAATGTAATGGATAATACGGAGACACATATGGATTGAGAATATATATACAAGTTACGACGAATGTGAACATATAAGTAAATGCAAAAGTATCGACACGGAATTGTCTGCTAATTTAGTTTTTAGCTACATCGTCTATGGAATTTGGCAAGAGTTTGCTACAATTTTAGCCCAAAAGTAATTTTTCCTTTTGTTTTAGTTGGAGTGTTAAGAATGTTTATTATTCAAATTAACTTAATATTAACAGCATATTATCTTACTAACTTAAAGTAAGATAACGTTATTTCAATAAGAGCTATCTTGTTTTCTTGAAATAATTCTATTACAATTAGGTAAGGACAGCCTTTAAAATATTTTTTGTCTGCTATCTGAAGAGAGTGACATTTCATTATAAAATATTGTGATGTAAATTTTCCTAATTCTTCCTTTCTTCGATTTTACATCTTAATCTCGATTCCTTTTAGAAATAAGTTTATTTATTTTTTTTTTTAAGAGAAATTTTAATTAATAATCATATTTTAACAACAGCATACTAAAGACTTATTACTAGTATTACAGGTTAGAGATTAGCTATTAGTAAGGATTCTAAATTAAGGTGATCTGAGTCTAAGGAAGAATTAATTAGATACAACTGGTGAAATTCTCTAAGTAAGAGATGAGGGAATTCGGAGATGTAAGGAGTACAAACGAGGACCTTAAACCTTAAACATTCTCCCAACAGGGGTGGGTTGTCACCTCGTTTAAATAGCAAAGCCGCCGCTGATGCGGTAGTCTCATGTCTGTTTCAACAAACTATTTAGATGTTAGATGATGCCATTAGACATCCTAATGGATTTTACCATCTCTGGTCCAAATGATTGCCTGTTAGTATTCCTTGACTTAACTCCACCGATGTTACGTTGTATTTAAGAAGTACTCAAACTAACTCTTAACATCTGAAGAACTACCTCTTTAATAGTATTAATTAGCCTCTTTAAACTGTTTACTTAACAGACTATGCGAATAAAATCTGCATCAGATTATATAATTTAGTCTAATTTTTATAACCTACATTTTTATTTAAACATTTCCATTTTTACAATTATTTTAAGCAATTTATTGCAGTAGATTTTACATCATCGGCTGAATAAACTTGATTGACATTTTTATTATTCAAAACGTTAAAAATCTTCTAGAAACAAACTTCCATGTATTTTCAAAGGCATTCCTTTTAAAAATATAATTTATAAAAACTAACTAAATATTATAAAATTATTCAAATATCTAGTTTATTAACCTAGTTTATTATACCTAGTTTATTAAACCTAGTTTTATTCATACCGTAGAAATTTTGTTACAAATTTCTGTGAAGTTTGTGAAAAAGTACGCATAAATTAAAATTACTCGAAATGGTAACATCAAACATTTATTCCTTTCAGTTTTTTATATTTATTTATCATTAAAAAAAATCTGTTTGTTATGTATTAAATAAAAGTTTTGGAAAAATTAATCAACAGAACTGACACTTCTTCTTTGGTATTTTTACTATAGCGGATTTCATTTCATTAATAGTATTTTTTTTAAACATAAATAGTAACTGTTGCACAAGTTATTTTCAGATTAAAAAGTTACATTTTTTTTTACATTGTATTTAAAACTTTGCCTATAGCGAAACACATGATCATTTTCATGAAAACCAATGTTTTCCCCTACTACTCTGTATTTAATGATTCGTTCAAAACGACTTGTTGCCTACAGTAATACAAAACGGGCTATTGCTATGTTTTCTTTTTAAAGTAATACAATAAAATTTAAGAAGTGAAAACACTGAGAATTGTGAAATACATTTTTAAACAAGTTAATCGTTACAAGAAAATTTATGGTGGTGAAGAATACGAATTTTCCAGTAGTCATCGATGCATGGAGGTTTGGAAATATTGTAGATTGTAAGAAGTCTACACTTGATCGGGATACGAATAACAATATTTTCTGCTATAAACCAGAAGAGAGCATATTTTGAAAAGGAAACTTGATAGACATCTGTTTAAGAGTCACAATAAGTTTCGTTTTACATTACATTTCTATTTCGACCTCATTTATATTCGTATTGTTTGATGTTCCGTTTTAATTCTTATACTTGACATACGAGTTGTCAACTCAAATTTCTCTTAGTTCAAAAACTATGATTACTGCTTTTTAATCTGCTGTGATTCATTTTCATACTGTCAGCTTTAATATATTCCATAGTTAATACCATTTCAGTAGTACATTCAAATAAATTTCACATTTACTCATTAAATGAAAAAGGTATTTGAAATACTAATAAAATTGGTAAAACGTCACGGTTGTTTAATAAATATGATTGTTATTCTAATTCTCATAAAATATAATTTAAATCATTTCCGTCGAATTTTGTTTTATATTAAATGAAATATTTTATAAATAATGAATTTAGTGCAGTACAAAACTGATCGCTTTATTTTGTTAATGACTGAATTAAAATTGTAGCAAGAAAAAAAGTCATTTGATTCAGAAATTAAGGTTCTTATGTATATCAATATAATAAATGTTATTTAATTTTTCTTTATACTATTCATGATTTCCTTGGAAAAGTCTAACATTGTGATTATTGAATTAGTTACCACTTGATAATATTATCCGCAAACCAGAGTTGGATCGTAAGATTTACTACGGGAATCTTAATATATATATATATGTATCTTAAAATATTTATTTTCTTTTATTAATAAATCATGTTAACCACCTGTAAGCTTTGTTTGGAAATATCTAAAAATTATAACAAATCTTATCTCATAATCATATTTAAATAAAATTTTAGTCTTATATCATACCCGCGCGCGTCAAATATCGTCAGTTTACTTTTTTTCAAAGAGAACTCTTTTGTAGGCTTATCACTTAATGGAATAAATTTGGAAATTTCTTATTAATAAAAAATACATAATATTAAAAAATGTATTATTCCTTGTCTAATTGAAATTAGACACATAAATTTAATTATTCCGAATTTTTCGCTCTAACCACAATATCTTATTGCCCACGTATGAAACGTAAAGCGTAGTAATTGAAATATTTTATCTCCTATGAGAATATAGTTAAAGATACTATAATAGTTAGTTATTAGAAAGATATTATAATATCTACATATGGTCTATAGATCGTTTGAATAATGGGGTGAATTAAAATCAAACTGAACTTCTTTTTCTTAGAAAAAAGTATTTCATACACAAATAGTTCTGTTTGATTTGACAGAAAAGGAACTTTTTACTATTTTGAGATTGAATGATAGTTTTTTTTTATTTAAGTAAAATATGTACGGAAGAATAAAATAAAAAATTATACCTGACCTGAGTTAGGACAATAATTATGTAACTACACTGATGTCAGTTATTTTTACATCGGCTTGGTTTTCAAGAACATTTTTCATATAAGTATATCTTTGCGAATCTTGCCTCTCGATATTTTAAGTCGCTTAATCATTGTACAGTAAGAGATGCCGGAGTCAAATATTAACAAAAAAAAAAAAAGAACGCAAATATAATTAGGTAATGTTTATTTAAATATTTAGCTTACTGTTTTATTTTTATTATTTAATTGTAGATTTCACTATACTAAATTTATACGTTCACTAAACTTGAATGTTTGTATTAAGTTTATTTAACGTTTTATGAATACTACTTATACGTTTTTAAATTGTTATATTACGTGTTTAATATTACATTTTAACTAGACGATATGTTCTGAAGATAAAGATTAACATTTAAGAAGTAATTTACATCTCCAATTCGTACAACGTTATCTTATCCAATAAATACTTTTATTATCAAGACATATTTTTATTGTAAGGGAGCAATGTTTTCGTCTAATATTAAGACTAAATCTCCTTGAAGTAAATTTGTCTTAGTAGTTTGCCATTAATTACGTTGTTGTTACTGATGTAAGTATTCCTCAGACCAAATAATCCGTATAGATTGCGTATATTTTTGAATTAATTGCCACTGGACTCAGTAATTTACAGAAGTTTCAGCAATACCAGGATTAGGAATTGTAGACAGAGCAGATCTAGGAGTGAAGCTTCCGGGAGTCAAATCAGAAAATACTATATTTAGTCGGACTTTAAGGTAGCTTCAATTTGTGGGATTACGCCTGTAAATAATAATTTGTACATAATAATAATTCGTAGATAATTTCTGAAAATACTTTGTTCTGCGGTACGATGATAATTTAACACTTTATCTCGCTTTCATACATTCCGCCGAATTCTAGGTATAGAGGATAAATGACCAATTTACTCCTTACGAACCAATCAACATCTGAATATTGCGATGGAATTTCCTTGAATTAAATTTCAAAAATAGTTCATGTAAAATATTTCCCACCTTAAAATCTATCTCGTTATCAGAAAATATTTGTTTTTTTAATACCCTTACGTGAAATAAACGTTTCAGTATGGCGATGAAAGTCTTTGCTGTTAAATCCAAAACTAATTCTAAATTATAGGCTTAGTTGAAAGACATATAATTAGATATAATTCATTTTGATTCTAATTCCACCATGAAGAATCGCCAATAGGTCACCTTAGCCGACAGCACAACAGAAATGTTCAGGAGAGAGACTCGAACAGCTGGCAATTAATCAATTTGTTGGTTTAATCTTTTAACACTATACAGAAAAAATTTTAAACACCCTAAATAATGAATCCTTCATAATCTTTCCAATGATTAGCCAATATTTTTCACGTAGATAATTGTGAACTAATTGAATACTTTCATATAAAAGACTTAAATGTTAGCTTACAATTATTTATTTCATTAGATGTGCGTTAAGGTGTAGTACAACTTGATGTTTACTGTTACATGATAAGTTGGAGTTTCTGAAGATGATTACCTACACGAAGCATGTCCGAAGTCATTTTATATGTCATTGATATTTTGTCTAAAAATGTTTCAATTGTGAAAGTTATATGAAAACTTATGTTTACTTACAACTCAAGTTTAACATGTTTCATTCAATTTATTCTCTTTTATTTTGCAACATCTAGAAAGTTTTGTGAATAAGAGAACCACCTGAGTATCACGAAGTTTATACCAGATTATCTTTTCCAAGTGATTGTTAGTATTAATGAACCGTCTACGTTCATTTTTTTTATGAAATGAGATTTACAAATGTGATTCGATAGGAAATAGGCAATCAGAGTGATACTTTCGAGGGAAGACTGTTAAATCGACTTTTTCAGCTGTTTTAAACGGGTAGTTTCCAGCCAGTACATAATGCAATCTTGTTTCTTTGTTATAATCATAACTGCTTATGAATAACTAAGCTTATGAATTTATTCAGTTTTGTGAGATCAAGATAGTACTGAGCACTAATTAAAATATCAATTTCGTACGGAATTTTGAAACATTGATCGGTTAGAAATAAATTCTTAGGCCAGTTAAAATGGCTCATGCCAAAGAAGTCAGATTCTAAGCTAACAGTTAGGTTTCGTCCAGAGGTCCCGAGTTCGAATCCCGGTCATTTTTCACACAAGCTACAATTCATTCATCTCATCCTCTAAAGATATACCTTAATGGTGTTCCGGAGGTTAAAAAAAAAAAAGAAAAAAAAGTTAGGTTTTGTAATTCAATACATTTTATATAAAATTGTAGTTTCCAAAACGAGGTTCTAATGTAAGATTAACATTATATGTAGACTGACGAATGGTTAATACTTAATATTGGATTATTATTTCCCATGAGTAGCGTATTGCTGCAAGTTGATGTTAACTAAAGGACCAGTACGGTCCTTTATTGTTGAATAAGATGGTAGATAAAAGAAAATGTCTATTTGTTTGCAGTTTTAAAGAGTAATGTACATTAATATTAATTTTAACGTCTAGTCTCATGAATCGATAAATTTCTTACAAATCTGCAAATATACTTACAAGGACAATCCATGATAAGAATGACCAGGGAGAAAGTAATTGAACATTAACTACGAGACGTAAGGAATTCACATTCAAACATAAGGAAGTCTTTATTCTACATTCTGATGTACATAACAGAAGTCCAGATAGTTTCTTTATCTGGAATCTATTGTGAAGGACACTTTTGTTAGAAATTCTATGTTAGATTGCGTTGTGTCGTATTTCTGGGAAAATTCTTCTAAGTTTTTAAGTAATTCTTTAGTGAATATTTGTCAGTTTGAGAAACAAAAGTGTTGAACGCTTGTATTATAATTACGGACGATTTTATTACCGTAAGTTTCAATTCGAGTGTCAATAAACGTAAATGTAAATATAATTCGGTAGTTATGTTTAAAATAATAGTAAATGAAAATAGTCACCTTTAAGACAGGAATAATGAACGAGTTTGAGAAAATATTACTACTTTTATAATTACGTGTAGATGTAATAAATATGTGAAGGTGTGACGTCTACTAAAACACACTCAAGAGTTAAGTCTAATTTATGCTCATTTATGTCGAACAATTGCAATCATCCGGTCTAAGATTCAATGTCCCTATGTTCCCTTTCTGTATAATGAGTGGCTAATTGATCTCAACAGAATAGTGCCGGATTCTTCAAACAAATGTACACATGTATTTATAATTAGATAATGTCTATTTATTTATTTAGCTTAATGCCTTATTATCGTTGTTTAATTGTACATAATACAAAAATTAACTTCAATATTCGTAATTTAGTTTATATAACATTTTAAGAAAATTACTTATATTATTAATATGTTATATGTTTAAGTTGACTCATAAAATATTACATTTTAACTACGCAAACAAAATGTTCCTATAAAAAGAGTTACAGTTAAGTAGAAGTAATTTAAGCTTAACAAACCAGTTATATAAAAAGAAATAACCTATAATTACATGATCAAATATGTCATTCTAAATTTGCAAAAATATTTTTTAAACTTGCTATTATGTTTTATAAAAATATAAAAATGAAATTATTAATGTTCCTGCATCTAGAATTGCTATTAATTGCTTAGATGAATAATTAACCCATATGCATTAATGAATGCATATGGGTTAATTATTCACTTGACTCTCGTTAGTATGGTTCTATTTTACTCCTTTTCTTTCCTTGTAATTAGTCAGTTATTTTTAAGATATTTTTATCTCTATTACTCTTTATTTATTTCATACATTTACCGTCCTGATTCGAAGAAATTTAGAATAAGAATTTAATTATTGTTTTGTCGTTTGCTGTGATAAATATTATTTGTTATGAATCTGATTTTATATTCCGTGTTCGTTCATTAATTAAGCAATAATACGTCATTTACTTAGAACAAATTATTAGTTTCATACACTGATAAAAATATTCTATTTATTTGTTGAGCATTTTTTTCTCAATAAATATTTTTGTTGAGCGTTTTGTTCTATTGAAGCTAACATTCAGTAGAACGTAAAAATTTATTTCTTACAATAAATATTTGGAAATAAGTTTTTTTTTTCAACTAAATAGAATTAACTATTTTCAGTGTTTTTACGTTCTTTACTTAAAAAGAGAAAGAAATATAATTTTATTATGAAAGCAAAATCTGGCTCAGCAGGATTATAGAAACTAAAATAGATGGTAAAGTTATCCAGTAGTTAAGTAGAACGTTACAGTACTATTATTTTTATTTAACGCATACGTTTTTTGTTAATTTAGATTATATTTAAATAACCCACCGGGTTGGTCTAGTAATGAAATCGTCGTCGCAAATCAGCCGATTTCAAAGTCGAGAGTTCTAAGGTTCAAATCTTAGTAAAGAAAGTTACTTTCATACGAATATGAAAACTAAGTCGTGGATACCGCTGTTTTTGGATGGTTGGATTTCAATTAACCACGCACCTCAGCACCTGAGGACACAACACAGTCTCAGCACCTGAGACTGTACAAGACTACACTTCATTGACTTCATTGAGGATGATATTATCATCCTCTGAAGTAATACCTTACAGTGGTTCCGGAGGCTAAACAGACAAAGAAAGAAAAGAAATTTTATATTTAAATGAAGTTGTTTTCGAACTTTCCTACAAATCTATTGATTCATTTCACGCTCTGTGTCTGTGGATACATTCCAGTGTTCAAAATGTTATATTTTGTTCATTTTTGTTGTTTTTTTCCTTCGAGAGGAGAACTTCAGCTCAGCAGGAGTCATATGCAACTGATTAGACGCCTTGGTGGGTTGACATATGTGCTGCCTGCCCAGATGTATTCAGAGAAGAGGAGAGCTCTAAGATTTTAAATCAAACGAGTTAAAAAGCAAAAATTGCTCGAACTCTGTGCTGACCTCGAATACGATCCTTGGGGTCAAGCCTATCATTTAGCTAGTTATGCAGAGGCTTAGAAGACGCTTGCCGGTCCAAACGGAGAAACGGGAAAAATCTGAGATGGGTAGGCTTTACCCTTTTCACCGAACGAACATTGGAGGGCGCTTCAGATTTCGAACAGCGCCGCTATATGCTTTTCGACGTGGGCACTGTTATCAATTTGCTGAAGAAAATATTAATCATTGTCCCGAATCAGATTGGATACCAGCGGTAATAATCAAAGACAACAGGGATTTCTCCAAGCTGTGAAGCCTTTATCTTCGCACACTTCTGGGGATAATCGCAGCCTACCGAACAACATCTTATGAGGCCGCTTGTGTGTTGGCGGGTGTCCCACCACTCGACCTTCTTGTGAGGGAGAGGACTGAAAACCATGCTGAAATAGCCACGGCTTTGGTGCGGGAGATGATTTTTGATATCTGACAAGAGCGATGGCAGGCCAACGACGAGGCTGGCTGGATGAGGAGCGTTATCTCGGACTTGAGACACTGGTGCACCGGGAGATGTGGATACCTCCCTTACTACAAAAGGTAGTCGCTTAAAGGGCACGAAAACATTGAAGTTTACCTGGGATGTATATGTGGCGCTAGTCCCCTTCTTGTATGTTTTGTTTAAATCCGGTCTCAGTAGAGCATACGCTGTTTCATTGCTCAGTCTGGGAAGAACATCGGACTCGTTCTGGGATCGCCGACCAGACCCTAGCAGCCCTTATCCCGCACATAACATCTACAGCGGCAGGTTAGAAGACATTTAACAACTATGTAAAGTGTGTGCTAATGGCTCAGGATGTTGAAAAACGAAGACACTACGAAAAGCAAAGAACGCTTTGCTGCGTTATACTTAATAATGAGTCCAGCCCACGGGATGAGAAATAAGAAAGGTTATATTTATGTGAAAACATTGCCATATTCCTAAAAAATGCATTCAAAATATTTTTAAATAACCTGTTCTTTTATAACATGGAGGTGGTTTATGTAGAAAAGTAAGCAACACAATATATATCATAGGTATTAAGTAGTACTGTATATATTTCTATGTTTTATCCTTTAAATCCACCCTTTTTAATTATGTAATTATGGAACATTTATAACTAAGAAATATAAATAGCATTAAAGTGATGAAATAATTAATGATACTACATTTATTGTGTTACAAATTTATATCGTATAGCTTAGCAATAATTTTAATTCAGTGCAGATACCTTTTTGTATTGATCGTCAGTAACTTGATTTGTTTGATGACATCACTCTACTGTCCTTCTCTAATTTCTCAAAATATTCTCTTTAAAGTCATAATTTTTAATTGTTTGCTTTTTATCGCTTTGTTATTTTCTTTCCTGTTTTTTGTTCCCTTACGCTTCTTTCCTAATATCTGGTCTACTAGTCCTATTTCTTGTTTTATTACGAATTTTTCGTAATAAAAGAAGTGTCGTGTCGTGTCTGATAACTAAATAAATTTATTTTCTACATAAAGGGTCTATTCTTGAGTTAATCTGTTTTTAATATCCTCCTCTTCCTTTACCTTTCCTATGTAATTTTACAGATTAAATAACAAAGTTCTTCGACCTCTACTGTATAATGTTATTATCTTATTATTAAATACACAATTTTCTTCCTGTCCGTCACATGTCATTATTCTTATTTTTACACTCATTTATTTTCAAATTAAATTTCTTTTCTGACAACGGATCTATACAGTAGCCTGAATAAAATATAATCAATATTCTATACAAAATCTAATAACCGAGAAAAAAACCATGTAATCTAAATTATATTAATTGACTGTGGAAAGATTTTACAACGATGAAATTCATTTTATTAATTGTAAGAATATTTTTTCAGTCTTCAAAATATTAGTTTTTTAATATCTTACTAAAATAGAGTTTTGTGACTTAGGCCCGATTATTGTAATTATTTTTTTGCAGATTTTTTTAATTTTCGTATTTCCTATACTTTATTAAAATAACAATTTTCTGCAAGTCAAAATAAAATCATATAAAATAAAGAATTATTAAAAATTAAAAAAAATATTTAGTTAACACAATAAAAATTAAAAATTACCTTGAAGTGAAACTAGGGACTGAAGAAATATTTTCCTGTTAAGTAGTCCAGTTTTTAAAGATGAAGCAAGTAGGTAACGCTAGGTCTTTTAAATTTTAAATGCTTCTCTGGTTTTATAAGTGGAATAAAGTAGTGAACTTTTTTCTCCTCTTTTTGCGTACAATTAGCAATAGCCAACTGACAATTCTAAACTTTTTAATGTATGAAATTTATAACATTACTTCCCCCGATATATTCACAAAATACATACAAAATATGTAGCTGCGCAAATGAACTGTATTTAAAAATTCTCAAATCACCTCATTTAGGAGATAGAAGAGATGTTAATTCCCAAATTAGAGTTAAATTGTTTTAATTTATCATATTTACTAGTACAATTTTTTGTTTTGAGAAACTAAAAAAATGAAGATTCGTAAACATAATTCACAATAATATGATTACCTTAATTCTTAATGAAAGTTTCAAACTAATAAACAAATTACAAGTACTCATGTAATATTTCCAAGAAGAGCTGTAACTAAATTACAAGATTGTTTATTCTGTAAAAAGCTACATGAATTAGAACTGATGTTTATGATTGCATCTTTGTATTTATGATTATTTCTAATAATTCTTTCCATGTTGAAAAACAAATTTTATAAATTTACCTTTAAATAATATAATGAAAGATCTTAGAAATTATCTTTGAAAAGGCAACCAACACAACTACTATTACGAAGGTTTTTTTATGTGAAATTATTTTTTAATGTACTTCTTAGCCCCGTATTATGTCTTCTCTTTTGTTTTGAGAAACTGTTATTTCTTATGCATTTACTATTTTTGGAGAAATAATTTTGTTTTAAAATTCACTTTGATGATGACAGATCTAAATGGAAATTTAAGGGATTAATTTCACAAGTACATTTTGTGTTAATAACGAAATACAATATTGATATTTAAACAATGAGAGAACCCTCATAGAAAGTGAGGAAAACTATTTTTAATTGCTACGTCAGAGGCTATTAAGAACAAATTATAAAACGCATAGTAAAAAAAATCTAATGATCCACAACATCGCAGATTCATTTACACACAAATCGTACTTTTTCTTACAACGTATTTTTAATCGAGTATTTTACACCAAATACTGCTAGTTTTAATTGGAACATTAAAAATCCTGGTCTCCTTTTTTTTTCTTGTTTTTTTTTTTTGTTGTCTTCAGTTATTTGACTGGTTTGATGCAGCTCTCCAAGATTCCTTATGTAATGGCAGTCGTTTCATTTCGGTATACCTCTACCTATATCCCTAATAATTTGTTTTACATATTCCACCCGTTGCCTGCCTGCACAATTTTTCCCATCTACCTGTCCTTCCAATA
>JAAAKQ030006633.1:0-18625 GCA_010016005.3 Zanna intricata | reverse complement strand
TAACATCTACATCTAACCTATCCATTTCCCTTTTTAAATTTTCTAACCTACCAACCTGTTTTAGACTTCTAACATTCTACGCTCCGACTCGTAGCATGTTATTTTTTGATTTTCTGGTGACCCCTTCCTTAGTAGTCCCCACCCAAAGATCCGAACTGGGGAGTAGTTTACCGTCGGAATTTTTTACCAAGGAAGGCGCCTCCATCATGGGTTTTGAAAATGTAGAGAGCCACATTTTCTTGGAAAAAATACAGCTCTAGTTTTCCATTGCTTTCAGCTGCGCAGTACTCAAAAGATTAAGTGATGTTGCTATGGCTGTTTAAGTCTTTCTGACCTACGCCCTCAACAACTACTGAAAGAGCTGCTGCTCTCTTTCAGAAATCATTCCTTAGTCTGACTCTCAACAGGTACCTCCGACATGGTTGCACCTTCGGTCCAGCTACTCTGTATCATTGAGCACGCAAACCACCTCACCATCGGTAAGGTCTCATGATTCGTAGAGGGAGATTTTTTATTTAGTATTATTTAAAATTTTCATTAAATTAAACTTGATTTTCTGACAAAAGAAAATATAGAATTTTTTTTGGGGGTTTAGTCAACAGTTTCAACCGTTCTTTATTTGAAAAGGTTGGAATATTATTATAAATACTTTTCATAGATGTTGTTGTAATTCATGGCAATCAATAACCAGAATCTATCTATCCAACGTCTATATAATTATATTTTTATGTATAACTTATATATTAAACTTAGTAGACTTGATATGGAACGATAGTGTAGAAATTGGTACTGTAAAGAATAAATGGATAATTCTATGTCAGGCTTCTGGGGAAAGTGGGAAGTGAAGTTAATTTCCATTGCCTTCTCCATCTAGTCAAGTATATTATTGCATACCAACATGCTATACTTATTGAAGTACAGGTAAAATTTACATGACGAACGTACTAAGGTCTAATATGACTACCATGGCACCCGATAGGTTTGCGGTTTACTTCCCATTTTTCACGATTGAAAAAACAAGAAAGTTGTTAAAAGCTGAGTTAGTTGGCCACTCTTATTTATTAGATATAGAATTTTATCTAATCTGACATTATTGAAATCCTATGGATTTGAAAGCCAAATAATCCCGTAGAAATATTTTCTCAAAACCAGTTCATATATATATTTCATTTAAAATTTATTTTTACTATTGTTCCCCAAAGAAATTATATAAAACTGAAAATGGCATTGTTAATAATTTCTTCTTTGACACAAGCATTAAAATTTTGACAAAGAACTAGTTTTTATTAAAAATGACCTGTACAATTGTTAGATTATTACACATTTTTTAGTTTTTTTTTTTTTTAAAAAAGCTTAATTTTGCCTTAACGTTTTATACGTTTTTGTTGAAACCCATTTAAAGGAAAAATAATTAAATAAAGGTAATTAGTCAATTGCCAATTAAAGTTTAATTTAGGTAAAATAAAAAAAAGCATTAAAAAAAGAGTTTGTGCTTTTCTTAAAAATTCTTCTCATGGAAAATTCTTGAAAATTTATCTTTTTTGAATTTCCACTAAACTATACCATATATTAATCATTTATAATATTAAAAGAAAAACTACGTTTAAAGAAAAACAAATAGAAATTAAAGAGCATAAAAATTCAATAAAAACAAAAAAAATATATATGTAATAAAATGTATATACAGATGTATTTTTAATTTTAAAAAAATTGTAGAACAGTATTTTGTTAAATTGCTCTTACTTGCCAGGATATTTCGGCATCCCTCTAGTATAAAGATGGTAGAAAATCGCTATAGACTGCTTTATAACATCAACTGTGATTTAATGTTTTTAAATAACCAGTATTAAATTAATAGGTAGCAATTTGAAGCCGTTACTGCATACCGAACTGTCTGTTCTATACTACATCATTCTCAAACTGATTTGCTCTAAACCGTATTTAAATATTAATAATATCGTTTCACTTTTATTTTCAGATTGTTCACAATATTTTTTTTTTTTTTTCGTTCCTATAAATATATTAAAAGTTTTTTGTTGCTTTTTTTTTGTTATTCTGTAGACACTGGATATAATTTTTAAAAGTAATTTTCATCCAAATTTTGGTATATGTATGCATTTTAAATAGGCTGATTTTACCTTTTAGGGAAAATGTATTTGTTTTTTGTCAATTGCTGTTTGAAATAAAATATTATTAAAAATCTAACAGCAGAAATGCTTAGAAACTTCTCTCTAAAAGCATTCGTCATATGAAAGATAGGTTATTCTTATCCAAAGTAGATAAAAGAGAGAAAATACGTTGAAAATGATTAATTTCTAGTTATCACGCCAAAATATATGGGGGTTTCAAAAATATAATTCTTTAAATAACTAAATATATATTTTTTTACAAGTTTTATACTCTATTTTTTTTTTTTTTTTTTATGTATTTTTACTTAAAAAAAATAAAACAATGGAAAACAGTAGAAATCAAATAAGGAGTCGGAAAAATTGAAGTAGTTCAAGTACTTGGCAATTATAAATGTTATTTAGAGCACGTATTAAAAAAAATAAAAAAAAAAAAAACGTTTTCAACTTAAAAAGTTTATTTTACTTTGAATGATGAACTTCAAAACCCCATTGGTAAAAAAGAAATTGAAATCCTATCAAGTGTAATTTGCCTCACTTTAATTCTTCGTTACAAAAAAGGGTCGATTCGCAAAGGAATCTAAATATTGATGAAAACCAGATTATATTGTCTAGTAGATTTTATTACTTCTTCAAAATAACATTGGAATATATTGAAATTAAAACGTTGAAACTAATAACTGGTTGACATGTTATATATAGTTATTGTTTTAACGGTTTTACTGGAGATAAGCAAATCGAATATGGTTAGAATATGTTTAGTACAAAAAGGAAATAAATTTTATGTCTTTTTGAATACAATTTTTTTCGTAAGTGTTTATAAAACTAACTAGATATGAAAATTATTAGGAAACGCGTAATCATAGCTTAACCCGGTTAGTGTAACCTCATAGCGTAACAGTTTATACTTCATTAGTTGGAAATCTTACACAAGCTTTAGATTTCACATCTGTAAGTTGACGGTAGTGCAAAAACTGAATTTCTTTTGTAAAAGGGTGTTTAGCAAAATCTTCTGTGTCTGAACTAGCTTAGGAAGTTAGCATAACCCGTGCCAAAGCAATATTCAAACAATGGACTTTTTTTCTTTTTTTTACCCTGCGCAGAGTCGTAGCAGCACAGATTAAGCCTACCACCCCCTATCTAGAATCCCTGTGGAATTCCCTCTGATCCCTTGACGACCCTCTGATCCCTTGAGGAACCTCATGTGTCCTCAGAAATACCCCGATCCAGGCACTCTCTTGCATGAACCCCCGAACCAAGGCATCCTTAGCAATTGGGCTGTTTCCCTGGCCTGAACGTCGCCAGGATTCTCCCCCACGAGAGAAATATATATATATATATATTTATATAAATATATACATATTTTATAAGATACATATATGTGCATATATATATATATAAAATGTAGTAGATCCAAGTTAGAATCTGCGTATTGAGAACCCGTCATTCCCAGGAGAGATGTCATCGCCGTCGCATCCAGGTGAACATATGAATGCCGTCCTCGATGATGCTCCGTCTGGACTCTACCCTGTATATTCCACATCTTTTATCCGAAGGATAGTGGTGACGAGACCAGCTATCCGCGCCCATTCTTTTTTCCCCGTAACATGTAGGGGACAACATCTTCTGGCCTTAGTCACCCAAACACCAGATCTTACCTTTCGCTCATCCCACCTGGAGCACTCGAAGAAGGTGTGCTCCGAGGTGTCCACGAGCCCACAATATATGCAGTTCGGGAATTCCCTCCGTCTGGATTTGGGGAGGTAGGACCCAAACCCTCCGTGACCCGAGTGGAACTAACAAAGATAATGATCTACTTCTCCGTGCTTCCTTCCCAGTCTCCTCCCCAAGTTGGGGGTGAGACGCCTTGTCCAAGCCCTATTGTGGGACTCAAACAATGAATCCATGAGAAAGTTACTAAAAGATAAAGAATAGAATTCTCAGTTAAACTTTATAGGTCTCTAATTAAAAATCTTATGATTTTTTTTTTGTATTGTTAGATTTAAGCCTTCATTAAAATATGTAAAATTTGAACCACTCCTAGATTTTTGAAGTACCCTAAACCAAAGACTTTGTTCTTCTCTTTCCAATAGAAAAATTCTTTATTTTTCATTTAACTCTCACAAGTCTCCCTTCAGGGCTTTTAGTCAGTTTCTATTGGGTTTTGACCTTTTATTTCTCCTCGGGTCTTGTAAATATTAGCTTCTGCTTAAAATCATTTTTAATAAATAAACAGTCTATCGCAGTATTCTTTTATAATAATAATTATATGGCCCTACATACATTCTCATTCTGTCCATAGTCTGTTCAAATTAAATATTAACACATGACACCTTAGCCTCAAAAAATGTCGGTTTATATTTATTTCCCCTATTGGTTTAGCCAACCAACTCTTCTTGTTGGCTACCACTGATCAGTTATAGAGTTTTAAGTTATGAGTTTTTATATCCTAAACTTGAAGTTTTCATGTTTTAATACTTCATTCAACTATGAAGAGAAAGTCAGGACATTTTCCATTCTCTGATTTAAATTAAATTCAGTTTCTTTTCTTAACTTATTACCATATTTATTAGTCTCATCTCGATAGTAAATACAGTGTTTGTAATGCATTTATTCGCACAAATATATAAATATTCTTTCCCTGAGGGTTTATCGCTATACAGTTTCTGAGTGGAGATTGTGATGACATTCCTTTTTGAAGTAAATATCATTTTTATAATAATACATCTGGCTCAACGAAGAAGTAACATTTCAATACAAAACCCCAGTGCTCACCACTGAATGGGAATTGGGAATGTCATTACTATGCCATTCCCAAAAGTAATTTAATTAAATTTACTGTCCAAATAATCATGTATAACCGTCGTTATAATAACTAAAAAATATAATAATCTGATGTACACACCTCATGATTTCATTGTATGCCTATTAAATTAGGTATATACACTTCTTTTTTAAATGAAAAGTACATAAAATTTCATTAATTTTTTTTTTTTTAATTGTTAATATTGAATTATTATTTATCTTAAAACTTTTTTGTAGTCAGAAGTTGGTAATTATTAATAAATCATTATATTTAAATTTTTAAAAAAAAGTTAAAGACAAAAATGGAAGTCTAATTTGAACCGATAATCCTTGAAGATCCAAATATTTCATTAATTTCATTAATGTTATTTGGCTATAACTCTTGAACCAATGAAAATAAATACCATTTAAGATGTATCCTTGAAAAGCTTTCACTGAGGGCTTATTACTATAGTCAAGAAAAGTAAAAAATCCAAATTTTTTTTTAATTTGGATTTTTTTGTACACTTTTGGTTCAGTAGATTCCAATCAAAAGCGGAGGTGCACAACTAGATCTTACAACATCCTAAATCCAATTCCAATTTCAACATCATACGGCTAATCGTTTTTGAATTATACGAGATACATACTTACGTACTTATAGACGTCATACTGGAAACTAGTCAAATAGATTCAGGGATGGTCAAAATGGGTATTTCCGTTGAAATATGAAAACTGAAATTTTTCGCGATCACAATACTTCCTTAACTTCATACAAGGAAGTAAAAAAATCTAGGACCAATTACAGCACTTATATCAAAACTTTCTGGTACATTATCTCTCTCCTAAATTGTAAATTTGATTCCTGTAATATTCTTGCTTTCTTTTTTCTTTAAAGTTATTTACACAATATGTTACTTATTTTAATCATTTAGATATCTTTTTCATTTTAAATAAATCAGGATATTATTCTTCAGAATTAAACATTATTATGAATCAGACTTTTGTGTTATACATTTTTGGATACATATCAAATCTAGATAAAAAATTTGGTGGCATTTGAAATATTAACTATTTGCTACTTGTTAAAGTGAAGTAATCGCTTTCCTCCCAAATAAATCAAAACAGAAAATTAATTAAGTTACAATATAATCTTTACGATTATATTGTAACTTAACTTTTATTGCTTTTAGTTTTTAATTATTTATTTTACTGTAAATATATAAATAATATTTTTTCTTTTAGTATTTCGTAAAAGTTTAATTTATTTTTTTCTAATTTGTATTATTTTATTATTTTTTTCATCTAATGACAATTAGAATACATATCTGAGTTTTTTTTTTTAAAAGATCTTGAGTGTTTTTTTTATTATCTTATTCATTACTACGTATTAATATTATTTATTTTTGGTAAGTTCCTTTCAATTCATGATCAGCAAAAATGTCCTCATGCTGAAGTCTGTAAATTAAAAAATGAAAGAGAGTAGTATTTTTTCCCCTAAAAACAAAGGTATTTAGTAAATAATTTCATTAAAAAAATGGCTTTGATATTTTGATAAATAAATAATTTTTTTTGTTGAATATTTAAAATTTACCGAATTTAAATGATGAAACAGTTATTTAAGAGAAATTATTATCAGCTTCGTAATAGGAAATTTAATATAGCCTATAAGTATACTTGAAATTATTTAATTTTTTATCTGTTACTTGCTGACAATATATTACAGCACAGTATTAAATTGTGTGTCATGATAAATTTAATATAAATGTCAGAGTACAACTTCACTGTTCGTGCCAAATATTTTAGTTTTATACTACCTATCTCAGTCTTTCTAATGTATATGATACGTACATAGTATATGTGGTCACAAATGGTTCTAGGGAGAATTGCTTTCCTTTGAAGTAATGATTCTCACAATTTATCCAGTGTTGTGAACATAATAAAGATGTTACTTGTAGAGTTAATAATATCTCCTGAATCTTAATAGGCTTGGATACAGATTAGTAATAATAGCTAGTTTGTCTCGAAAAATAAGGCAACGAGGAAATATTGCAAGTATGCTTATTATTTCGAAAATAGTTTCAGAAATGATTTATATCTCATATAAGTTCACCTACAATCTATCTTGTAATGACAGCTAACATTTATATACGTCAGAATTTTTAAGTTCTTTTTAATTATTTTTTTTATAATACTTTTTGAAAAGAATTTTAGTTAAGAATTTCATCTATGAAAATTTTACCTGAAGTTTAATGGATTTTAGTATTTTCCTTCATTATTTTCTTTTTAATTTAAGAAATAATAATGAAATAAGAAAATAAGCAAAATCGCAAAAGAAACAGCTATTTTCAACATTATTTTTAGGAAAGTATTAAAATTTATGCTCTATTCAGTTGCTGAAAAATTTCATCCATATTCTTACTGGTTTATTTATTAAAAAAAATAAAATTTGGGTCTTTAGAAATGAAATACGATGATGATCATATTATTCTATAAATCTCACGCACGCGTGCGTGTGTTTTTATATATATATATGGTTTTGTATGAATTGATAATCTGCAACATAGAAAAATAATGTACAAATAATAATGTTATTGCTAAAAAAAAAAAAAAAAAGTTATGTATACTGAGAAAGATTTAGTCTATGTTTGGTGTTATCTTGGAGGGAATTATAATAACTCTTACGTCATTAATTTACTTTATCAATGACCTAAGTAACTTGTGTGACTGATGACTCTTTCACCTTAAAAATGCTAGATAACTTAATATATTTAATGAACGTAATAATAAAAAATATAAATTATAAATTAGTTGAATAAATCTTGCGTCTGGTTAATATTATATATTAACCAGACGATATATTACTCTTTATAATCTCACTATAGAACATTTCGGACAGAATTTTTAAAATTTTGGATTTAAAACACGGAATTTATAGATTAAATATAAGATTAAGTAACTAGTACATTTTTAAATAATCATCGAAGTTTAAAAAAAAAAAAAAAATTCTAGAAAAAAATTCTAAAAAAAAAAATCCAATTAGACAAGCTAATTGAGAATTCCTTAATCTTAAGTTTATTTATTTATAGATACATTTGTATTAAGTATTTTATTTCAATTTTAATCGCATCGTCTAATTTCCACTTTAGTAATATTTCTTTCTTCTGTACCACAGGTTGGAAATTTCCGTAAATTGTACCTTTCATATTTTAAAATATTTTTTTTTTCTTTTTTGTAAATATTGTTACTTAGATTTCAAATGTTTATTTTTTAATGGAAAATAAAATGGTATAAAAAATATGGCTAATCGCTTTTTGGTCTAGAAAAGAAAACAGTAATAATTATATGAACAATCGTTATATAAATAAATTCGAACTCAAAATGACTAAATATCATTAAGTTTTGATATGTCAAAAGGGTTTACAAGTAACAATTTTTCTGTCAGCAACCAAGAAGGACATTGCCAAATAGCTTTGAAAAAAAACTGTTTTTTTCAACTGTTTGTAAATTTTAAAATAAAATTTTTTTTAAATGTTTAATTGAAAATTTAAGGGCAATAATTGCACCAAAAATACAAATGGGGTTACGTCGCTGTATTTAGGAAGTTATACAAGTTAAAACTGAAATCCACTCAAATAAGGCAATTGACCTTGAATAGTTTTCTTGACGATCTATATTTTTATTTCCGGTTTTTTATCCAATATGTTAAAACTTGTTTAACTATTACCAACTTCTTTGGTAATGATAAAATCTAGCCTATACTATTAAAAAAAAAATTAAACTCTGTTATTGTGTCTATTGCTTATATAATTCACAAATCTATCATACTACTGCATTTTCTCAAATGGCATAAGATATCCTAGTCTTTTCTGAAAATCAATCTCTAGAATTAATTGAAAATAATTACCGAGAAATTTTTTTGTTATTCAAATTTTCTAATTATTTCAAAAATTTACATAAAAATAAATTTATAATTTTTTTTGAAACATTTAATCTATTGAAAAACTTTCGGCATGTTTTATTTAATTATTTTTATTTTTTGATAAAAATATTTTTACTCACATATAATAAGTATATATTTCCTAGTAGATAACAAAAAAATTTAAATAACTTACATTATAAAAATTTATTATTTTTATTAATTTATTTTCAATGAGTTAAACATGGATTTATTTTTTACTTCCTTATACAAAATAAAGGAAGCATTGTGATCGCAAAAAATTTCGGTTTTCAGATTTCAACGAAATATCAATTTTGACTCTACCTGAATCCATTTTGACTAGTTTGAGTGTGACGTCTGTACATACGTACGTACATATGTATCTTGCATAACTCAAAACGATTAGCCGTAGAATTTTGAAATTTTGGATATTAGACTGTTTTAAATTTAGTTGTGCACCTTCCCCCCTTTTGAATTGCAATTGGGCAAAAAATCCCAAAATCCAATTTTTTTTTTATTTTGGAATTTTTCTTAACTGCAGTAATCAACCCTTATTGAGAGATTTTCATCAATATATTATAAGTAGTACTTTTTCATTGGTTACAGAGTTATAGCCAATAAAATTTTAATTAATGAAATATTTGGATCGTATAAGGGAAAACACATCTGTTCAAATCCGACTTCATTTTATTTTTTTTTTAACTTTTTTTTAAAAATATAAATATATTGATTTATCAATAATTATTAACCTTTGTAAAAAAATGTGTGTAATTCAATAGTAATGTAAATGTAATTTAATAGACGTACAAGAGAGATATGTTGTGTCCACAAACGATTTTTAATAATGAGATTTATTCTGAATTATATTACTGAACTTTTCAGGTACTTATTCAGTTTTCTTCATTCGGAAACCCGTTGACACCCGTTGTTCAAGTAATGAGTGTATCTGTTTCTTCATGCTACCTAAAGACTTTATTTTTCTTTTTTTTTTAACTTCCGGGACCACCGTTAGACATTTCGTCAGAGGATGGAGAACAATGATCTGTAGCGTGTGTGAAAATGCCATGTTTGATCTTAAGTAAAGATTATTACTTAATAGAATTAGAAAATTCCAAGTTGATTATTGGAAAGAATCATTAATTAAATTAAGTTTACAAGCTAAACTTAAATAGAGATAAGACTACTGCACTGTGATTCCCAAGTAAATAAAATTGTTAATTGCTTCGATAATATTTTCATTTATCATAATAACACTATTTATGTTACTTATAATGTGAAATGTTTTTGATAACTTCAAAGTGTTCACCTTAAAAGAGGCCACATCATTCAGTACTTTATACTAAATGCAAATTTGTGTTTAAAATGCATACACTGATGTGAAATGGGCAAAATAATGTGGAAGATGTTGGTACAGCAGGACCTGCAGTAGGGAGTACCGTTTACTACCTGCACATTTGAGTTTTGCCAGTCAATATTGGACCTTAACTTTTGGTTGCGTTGTTGTATTTTAAAATGCGTTTAACTGTTAAAGAGCATATATTCGGGATAGAAACTTATTTAGAGACCAAATTTCATGTTGTGTGACGGCGAAAGTTCAGGGATGTGAAAACGAAGCACCAGTGAAAGGATTTCATGAAATAGGTTTGGTATTATATCAGAAACGTGCCCGATTCGGGTCAGTTTTAACAAGGCAGGTCGTATAGCACTTTAAAGCGTCAGTTACAATATCTCATAAATCTTTGCTGAGACTAAGCCGTGAAAAGAACATTTCACTAGGTTCAGTCCATACTGCAGTGAGGAGAATGTTGAAATGTAATCCGTATCGAATACAGCTTTTCCATGAGCTAACTAATGTTGATTATGCTAAAAGAATTCATTATTTTCAGATAATTATTATTTAGTGTCTTTAGATTATAGTTAAGTATATAGTTTTATATTAAATTAAAAATTACAACTTTTCCTTGTATTTATATTTACGATTTAATTGTGCAAAAAGGTATTTATTCATAAGAAGTATTCACCTTTATTTTTTTTAAAAATCAAAATTATAGTAATTTAGCTTTTCATATTTGTTTTTTACCTAATTATTAATTTTCTATTTTGTAGTACTTACTCTAAAAAACCGTTTGCTCCCAGATTTCCTTGATCTATCTGGGAAAATACTGAGAGGCTATTGTTTTTATCTCTGTTATCTGCTAATTCTTGACATGATATGTAAATTATATTTATTATAAATTTGGAAAAACAAATTTGCTTTATTTATTTATTTATTTTTTTTTTTTAATTAAACCACACATCGTTTCATTACGCTATCAACTAACTTTCTACAATGTTTTTAAGTTGTTTTTTTTTTTAATTTTTAGATGAAAGACGTTTATATTTTATGGTTCATAAAAAACATAAACTATAATCTCAATAATTAATAAGACATTAATTTAATATTCTCTTGAGCGTAGATAACGTCTGCAATATACTGTTTTATACGGGGTTGTGTGTTATCTCTTTTGATTTATACTCTGCCAGCCTTTCTATTGTTATAATGGATTTAAAGTATATGAGTTGTAAGTGGTCTTAGCTCTTAGTTCGTATAATGAAATCCACGGCCTAGTGGTGATCTCGTTACTGCAAACCATATGATTTCGATGTCGAGAGTTCTAAGGCTCAAATCCTAGTAAAATCGGTTACTTTTATTTGTGTAATAGATCGTGGATACTGGTGTTCTTTGATGGTTGGGTTTCAATTAATCACATATCTCAGGAATGGTCGACCTGAGATCGTGTAAGATTACACTTTATTTACAATTCATTCATACGAGTATGATACTCATTATTCTTCTGAAGTAATACCTCACGGCGGTTCCAGAGAGTGAACAGAAAAAGAAAGTCTGTGTAATGAACATTATTAATAACAATAAATAATCTAAAAAGTTATAGATTCCTTAGTCCCTACGGTAAACTAAGAAATTTTTCGTTTGTAGGACAGAATAAGTGAAGTGACCACTTCAAACGTCACTTTTCCCAGTAATCTTACTGGAAGAGGGATCACATTTAGGAATGTACCATTTTTATGAATAATTCCACCTTGGGTTCGGTTACTTACAACAGTTAAATTATGGTACAAAACATTAAAATTAAATTATTGAATGAAAATACAAGAATAGTTAGTTATACCACAAAAAACCACAAGGAATATTCTTCTCTTTTTCTTTTCTTTATTATTTAAAATTTTTTTTTTAAGCAGCAGATTACCCTGCCCCCTCCCTGTCTTGGGATCCCTTAAGAACCCCCCCATCGGGTTCTCCCCTGATTCTTCAAGGCACCCGATCCTCCGCTTGTGGAGAACCGAAATGTCCCTCCGCTCCGCAGAGGAGCTACCCATCCCGTCCCTAATACTTATCCCTACCGAGAGTCGGGTGCGCGTTGCACACACCCGGCTCTTCTCTCCCATGCGCGAGCCTCTGAACCCTAGAGGGGCCCCCATGCGTCCTCGGAAGTACTCCAACCCGGGGCACTCTTGCGTGTGCCTTGGACCAAGGTATCCTCAGCAATTCTGCTGCCTCCCTGGCCCTACACGACGCCACGATTCGCCCTCTGGTACATGTCTCGTTTTTATTTTATTTATTTATTTTTTTTTTTTTTTACACAATACAGAATTATTTTAAAATTAGTTCTATTTTTATGTATGCATTTATGTACCACAAACTTTTTTTTTGTTGCTTTTTTCTTTCATTAAAAAATCATTTAATTGAACACGAATTGACTAATATGTTACTTTTTATGTTGTCTGCACAAAGGTATTAAGTATTATGTAAAAAAAAAATGATTGTATTATTTGTTATAAAACGTATTAAACTATTTGGTATCCAATTTAAAAAGAAATTATTCTGACATTTAGAAAAAAAATTACGTATATTTTGAATCCAAAAAAAATTGTAAAAACTTTTTCAAATTTATTATTTTTTTTTTTAAACAAATAAAATATAATCATATATTATCAAATATGTAAATGAACGAAGAACTTAAAGACATATACTTTTTTTTATTTTTGGTAAGAGACTTTAGTTTTTAAAGTAAATAATTTGAAAGGCTGTTTTCATTTCTTTTCTTCTCTTTTAATCCTACACAAAATATTAAAATACTTACGATTAAGGTAAAAATCTCTTAAATGATTCAAAAAAAGAATAAAATTATTATTTTTTTTTTTTAATTGCTTTTTCGTGTAGTTGTGCAAGTATTTCCTTGCTATATAATACTTCGGATTATTATTAAATAAAAAATCTTGGAAATGTTCACAATTATTTTATTCTGTTGTTTAATCCTAAATAATATTTTATTTATATTTTTGTAAGAAGTTAAAACATTCAGAAATAAATAATGAAATAAAAAATTCTGGAAAAATATTTTAAATAAATACGTTAAAAAAATAATAAAGCTTTGTCTGTTTTATACACTCTATCGATTCCCAGAATGGTTAATTTTTAATTAGAATTTTCCAAGAAAATATTTGAGAGAACTTTTACATCAGTTAAAATAAAAATTTTTTTTTTTTCATAGAAATGATGAATACAATGTCCCCGAAAGTGCGAGATAGTTATAGTAACTTGAAATCTCTTTTTTTCTCAATAATTCATAGTATTTTTTATCTAAACGAAATGTTCCTCCGAGAAATTATTTTGTAGGAAAAATATATATTAGCTTTTTAATGCGTTTCTATCACTAAAATGTTAACCCATTTAATTTTATTCCATTTCATAATACCAAAATTATAAAAGCTTACTACTTTTTAATAAATAATTTATTTGTAACATATTTAAAAAAATATTAACGATTACACATTAAAATACTAACATTATGGATCTCATTAATACGTGACGTTACATTAAATATTTATTTTTAATTTATTCTACATGTATCAAATATGCCCATTTCTTTTTTTTAACATCCGAAACATTTAACAGAGATTTAGGGTCCATAACAGGAATTTTTAAGCTGATACGTGGAAGTTAACGGTAGATCAGTTAAAAGAGAATAGGGTGGGAATGTTTCTTGTACGATACAGGAAGAATTTGTGATATTTTTAGAAAAATTTACCATTCTATATGAAATTAAGAAAGTTTTTTCTCGTAAATTGGTGTTAGGTGTTATTTAAATTTCTACTGACACATTAATTTGTGAAAATGTACTTTTTTGATATGCGTATAAGAGTTACGAGATAGTGAAATGTTTTTATTATTAATTTGTTTTTTTTTTTTTTTTACGAATTTAATACTGAATAATTGGTTATTCATAATACGAAATTTATTTTTCACAGACAAGTTTTACTTTGGCTTTAAGAATAAAAAAAAAAGAAAAAAACTAAAAAAAAAAAGAACGGGACAAGTTAATTTATTATACTGAGTGGGTACAGGTCACCAACCTGGCAGACGACCACTGATCATGCCCAATTATGGATTTAGTTATTCCTATTTTCTTTAATTTTTTTATGTTTTATTTTTTTGTATTGAATAAAAATTAAGATGTAACACTGCAAATTAATAATTATGCAATTATCCAAAGCTTTTGTTTTCTAACTAAAACCTAAATAAATTCCGATGAAGTTAAAAAAACAACAAATATTTAAAAATCTGGAATGGGATTAATTGATATCGTTGAGTTGATTGTAAGATTCTGTATAGAAACTTTGTGTTTATCTCAATAGGTTACAATAATCGTTTATCATAGTTTTTATTGGCCAGTTACTATCTGCCGTTACGATTTTGGCACCTTATTTTTATAAAAAATTTGTAAAAAATTAATTTTGCGTTTCATTATGTAATGGTTTTTATAACACATAATCTAATACTTTTTTTCATATTTGTTTATACAAGTGCTATCTAGTCCAAATTTAATTATTAAAACTAAATTTCTATTACGTTTAAAAAATTATTCATTTCGGATTGTTTGTGTTAGTTTAACTATCTTTTGTAGTTCCGTTCTTCTCTAAAACTTATATATATATATATATACGTTACATTTATATATCTTCTATAAAATTAAGAATAAATATTTGTGAAAACTAATTTAAAATATCGAAAATTATTATTGCCTGTCCACTGTAAAATATAAGAAAATGAAACAGAATGTGCCCAAATAAATTGGAAATATTTTAACCGCAGTATCAATAAATATGGGAGACGTGATACGTATTTAGTGATACTTGTTAACACATTTTTTTTCTTGAAATTAAACATTTTTAAATATCCCTCAAGAAATATGATCGTTTGTTTTTTATGAGTGACATTAAATTTATTCTCTTTTACGTAAAAAAAATTAATAGAAAAATGCTGAGAGAAATCGTTTTTTTTTTATACCTGTCGCCTAAGCTATTGTTCCAAAAATGAAATTGAATTTAGAACCTAGTCCAGTTATTATCATATGAATAATTTATACCATTATCGACTAAATTGTGTTGATCATCAAGTATTACTTATTTACTTCATATTTATTTATTTGTATTTTGAGAAATAATTCAGTTTAATAACGTTAAATTTATCATTGCTTATGTGTATTCTAAACACCATTGTGTAAAATATATATGCTATTTTTTTGATAACATACTTCATTAAAAAGTCAAAGACCCAAAACAATTTTTTTTTTTTGCCACTGAATTAGTACTATTGTTAGCAGGCGATAATTGTTATCTTTTTGTGACTATTTCTTATGAAAACTTGTAGAACAATATGTTCTTTGTTGCTAAGTAACGATATTGCATCATATAAAAAAAAAGAATTGTAGTCATACAAATATTATTGCAATGTATTTTTTGTAGAGTACTACTATGATATAGATATTACTAGACATAAAAATTAAATAATTATAATAATTAATCTTTTTTTTTTTTTTTTTATTTGTATTAGTTTTTTCTTTCCTAGAAAAGTTAAAAGAGTTAGAAATAGTGATAATTTTATTTTTATATATTTTTTTAAATATCCTTTCTTTACATATGATCCAATTTTTTTTTAATTTTAACAAACTATGAAACTTTGCTATTTGAATTGGTAATACAATATTTTTATTTTCAACAATTTTGATTAAAAAAAAAACCTGTTTCACAAATATTATCTACCACGATGTGTAAAAAAAAAAAAAAAACAGTTCGGTAGGATCAGTGTTTCTATTATCTCAGTGTATCTTCTGTTATACCAGAATACATTGAACCGTTACACCTCTTGTTTCTTTTAACGAGTTATGGGTAGGCATGTGTACTTAAAGTAGATTAGCCAACAGTATTCTCGATTTTTTGTCTACAAAGATAACAAGAGATAATATTTACAAGTACGATTTAACATTTATACATAAAAGGCATTTCCTTTCCTGAGTAGTTCGAAATGTTTCCTGTAATTTGGAAGAATTTTGACTACCTGGAACATTGTCTTATTTATTCTATTATAGACAGAAAATTAAAAAAAAAAAAAAAAATAGTAATCAAATTTTTATTTATAATTTATATTTCATTTTTTACGAAATGATTTTAAATATTTTTAAAATTAATTTACATTACGAAATTACTGCTCTCAAATTGTGATTAAAAAGATAAATGGGCGCCCGCGCTCGCACACACACACACACACACACACACACACACAATATATATATATATATATATATATATAGAGAGAGAGAGAGAGAGAGAGAGAGAACACTTGGAACACATATACCTACGTTTATACGTAGTTACAAAAGAAAGGTTATTGAATTCTGGTATTGGAACTATTGAAATTTACTATTTTTTATTTTTTTGTTTTCTGGTTAAAATTTTAAGCTAATTATATTAGCTATTTAAAAAATTGATTTTACATTGAACAGTAAATTAATATTTAAATATATTATTATCCTAGTAATTCATAATTTTTTTCTATTTATACAAGTATAGGTTACAAAGAATAGAATAACTTATTTTTCATGTTATCTTGGTTGAAATATATACATATTAATTTATAAGCAAGAGGAGACGTCCACAGTAGGGGGCAGCTTAAGCCGTACTCTAACCAACCCTACAAAATTTATTTTACTTCCTTCGAACATCACTTTCCCGTTCAGTTTTCGCTTACAATAAGCTGGTTACAGAAATATTACTTGGCATTTAGCCAGTTACATAACTAAATTTCATTACCATGTAACAGAAAGATCAGAAATTGATCCAGTAGATAATGACAGCAGAATTTCTAATTCCTGTAGTAAAATAACAAACCCATAACTTCATGGTAATTATAATTAATATCATTGCTTTATCATTAAACATTTCATCTATCTGTAAAATATATCTGAAATTAGAAATCAGTTTCAAATATGCCCCATATAAAAAAATTTCACTGATTTAAAATTTAAATAACCAAATCACGTTGAATTTTGAAAATTTTTCTAATATAAGACATCACCTTAATCAGTTCCTGAGCTTACTGTAGTTTTTCCACAAATCCTTCACCTATTTGTAAACCAAAATGTCAGGACAAAAGACCTGTGCCTTTTTTTCTCAATGAATATTTTTTAGCATGTCAATTTCAAAACCAAATACGTTTATGATTTCACTAGCCAGTCGTAGCTCACTTCGCTTACCCGAACGTCTAGCCAGGCTATTAGCGGTTATCCAGTCCTGGGGCCCTCCCAGGGCCACGAGGCATACCCCAGGACCACAAAGTTTGCTTTACTCGCTATTTCCCCAGAGGCCAATTCTTTTACCATTCCTGTTGGCTCCGCTCCCTGGACCCACACTGTGTTCGTTACCCTCATGGTTGTGAGAATATTACTGATAATTACAATTAAAGATAAAACCTGAAAATAAAATTTAATTACAATAGACAGAATAGTTATAACTATGGTAAATAAATAACACATATTTAACATATAGGTAACCAAAGTTCACACATATTTAATTTATTTCAGTTGTCATAATGGCAAAAATATAATAAGAAAGTAAAAGAATTAATCTTTTTTTCTTTTTTAGTGAATACCATTAATTTACAAATTCACCATCAAAGGCCTTGATATACTGCTTTAAATCTTCCCCGGGATAACACGAATGTATACTGCAAATCTGAAAGCAAATCAGTCGATTGATTCTCGTGTGATACGATAACAAACAGACAAACTTTTAGCTTTATGTATAAGATATTATAAGTGTTTATAGTTATAGATGTTTTTACAATTTTATCAATATCAGTTCCATCCATTTCTCTGACCCGTGATTCGACTTTGGGACCCACTGAGGACAGTGCATGACCTGTACTCAGGTTAAGTACATTCCAACCTGGCAAGAAGTGTTCAATTATGCTGAAAGTTGTTTATGAAGAGCTTCCCGTATGATTAATGGTTTATAATTTTGTTACTACAGATCCTAGTTAATGGTATTGAAACCAGTAATTACTTACCCATTTATACTTTATAAAAGTTCTCATTTTCTTTTTAATATTTTTTTTTCAAAGAAATTCTTTCTAAATAGAAATATTTTAATACTAATAAAAAAGAAAAATCGGCTATTTTAAAAAGTCCTATTTAGGCTACAAGAAATATATTTTACTTTCATTACATGTTTAATTTTGAACATATATTTGAATTTGTGTACTAATTTACATGAAAAAAAAAGCTCACTAGTTTTTTCATTTTAATTATCAATAATTTCTATTCCTTTTTTTTCTTAAAATTATGACAGATAGCCAAGGTTTTATTTGTAATATTTCCTTTATTTGTAATATTTGTATGTTTCCTTGAATATTTTCCTGGAAAATGCATTTCTGAGT
>JAAAKQ030006611.1:0-18630 GCA_010016005.3 Zanna intricata | reverse complement strand
TGATATGTATGAATGTGAATGAAGTGTAATCTTGTACAATCTCAGGTCGACCACTCCTGAGAAGTGTGGTTAATTCAAACCCAACCACCAAAGGACACCGGTATCCACGGTTTAGTATTCAAATCCATATAAAAGTAACTATCTATACTAGGATTCGCACGTTAGAACTCTCGATTTCTAAATCAGCTGATGTGCGATGTCGCGTTATTCACTAGACCAGCTCGGTGGGCTATTTATATATATATACGCGTACATATCAAAAGATATATAATAAAATTAAAAACAATATTAAAATGAAAATAGGGGAAAAAACCATGAACTGTTTGGAAAAATTGTTAATATTATTACATAAAATTTGATAATATAGCTTTAAAATTAATATTTAAACAGTATTAATAATAACATAAAGTTTAACAATAATGTTAATAACTTCCAGTTTGATATAAATTTATACTATTTTACAATTAGCTTTTTTATTTTATTTATTGATAGATTATTATTTGTTAAGCTAGTGTTTTTAAAATAAAACCTAAATACCTAAAATTAATGCTAAACACTAAATATTTTGTAAAGATGTTCAAAGAGTTATAATAATTAGAAAACATAAGTAAAATGTTAATTACGTCTGTTTTTAATGAGATGTGTGCAAAATTTACGAGTAAAACTGAACGTCTTGAAAAAATACTAATATTGACTTTAAAACAAAATTTAAATATATATTTTCAAGAAACGTTCAGAAGTATAGTAATTTAAGAAAATAATTTTGTTATTATTATAATTATCAATCAGTCAGTTATTATTTAGTTATTATTAAAATTATAATTATGTTATTAAAATTATCATTATAAAAATGTAACGATTGTAATTGCTTGTGTATTAAATAAATTTTCAACTTCATTTAACTACATCAATAACATATCAATAGCAGCGGGAAAACTATGAACCGTTTGGAAAATTTTTCATATTTGAACACTCAATCTGATAATAATGGGTTTTTAAAATCAATATTTTAATAATAATAACATAAATTTTAACAATAATATTAAAAGTCTAATAAAGCATAAGAAAGGAAATACTTGTCCGCAGACTAGTATTTACTTTACTACAAACTAATAATTTCCTCCTAAGTAAAGTGATTGAGTCATGATTACATTAACGGTAAAATCCTGACTATGTGTTTACCGGCAACTAGTTTAACCGAGCATTTAAACATGTATTATAATAGGCAAATAAATTCTCGTTGGATATTTTACGGTGATTGTATAATTTATAGACTAATTACCGCTCAGTCTTGTTTCTCTCTTTACTGCCGTCATGCATAAAGAGAAATTCATAAATGATTTTCTATAAAATTTTTTATACATCCAATGAAATAAAAACGGGTAAATTTTTAAACAGCTCAACACATCTAAATTCATTCGTTGTGTTTTTCGTCCTGTTAATAAATTTTTCCGATTGTTTATGGATACCGTGTCATATGGATATATTTTTGCTTTCATTCACAACGATTGTAAAATGTCCAGCTGTGATATCGCTGTTATTTCTTAATCGAGTACACATTGCTAAGCTTCTGCAAAGAATCGGAAAAAATTAATGGAATAATCGTGTTTTTCCTTTTTTTTTCAATTACCGTGAATTATAAATTTTCAAATAAAATTGATAATCGGTGATTTTACTATAAGTAAAATAATTGTAAATAGTATTTTTTTTCCCCGTAGGAGGAAGGAAAAAATCTTTTCCTTCCATTCTGATGGCAGAGCGGGAATCACATCCGTTAAAAGATATCCCTCTTCTTTCCGATAGGACTGGACCTGGCCGCGAGACACGAACACAATTCCTGTAAGATAGGTGCGGGATACACGTACTGTTGGTTTCTGAGTAGCAGGATCTGATGTTTATCGGTAGTCATCGGCAGGCGACGACCCGGGCTGGGCCTCGCTTCCGAATCCCGGAGACTGGCCATCACCCACTACCTATCTGCCAGGTTACACTAGATATATGTGGTCATGCATTTTACCACAGCCCAGTTCCTTCTGAATCTGAGCGTGCAGCCCATAATGTTATCAGGATCTAGATGGCCCAGAATCCGATAACATTCGGCCCGCGTTTGCTCCCAGTGATGGAAGTTGAAAAAAAGTAAATAATTATAAAAATTAAATAAAAAAGTTAAATCTGCAGTCGCGGGACTGGCCGACAGAAGTTATTACTTCTTTTACGAACGTAAAATTTGACTACAAAAATAACTGCACACACTACTACTATAAATTTTATCTTTTTCGCGCGCAACTTATATACAACAAATAGGTACATATATCAAACACACACACACACACACACACACACACATGTAATATATGTGGTTCAACGTATAACAAAGATGGTTGAAATATATATATATATATTTAAATATGTGCGTTTATGTGACGTACAAAGATCGCTGTACACACTACTATACATTTTTTTTTTCGCGTGCAACTTATGTACAAAAAATTTCACTTAGTACAATAGAGAGCCGCTGTAGTCGATCGGTTTAAGGCGTCAGTCAGCCGCGTCCCATCGTAACCGGGTTTGATTCTTACAGAGACCAAATTTTTTTCACTTTAAATATTATTTATTTATTTCAACAGAGGCCCGAACATGCAAAATATATCTGTGTTAGTGCGTTCCGTGACGGCAAACTGAACATTTTTCTCCACGCTCAACATACATCCATACCCCCCCCCACCGCTAAAAGAAGTAATAACTTCAATAATTAATGAATAGGGGTCTAACATTCCATTCATCACACAACATTCTAACATTCATCACACGACCATACTGTTTATCCTACTAATACTAATAGCTGGTGTCAACCTCTTACTTTTTATAAAACTTAAACAAATAGTGATTACTGGAGCGATTAAAAGAAACACGTTTGGTTATGCCCATACCATAGTCTTAAATAGGTACAAGATTTATTTTCGTACTGCAAATGCAGAACTACCCAAAGAAGCAAACCAATATTTCTTCTGGATTTGGAGACGATCCTACTCACATGTTCACTGAAAATTAACTTTGAATCAAAGTTAACCCCCAAGATCAGAAATACCTTCAACACGTTTTATAGAGTTCTGACCAATTTTATAAGAATATTTCGTAACAAGGATTTTCCTAGAGGAAGTTACAAGAGCGCCTTTTCAAAAATTAAGCAGAATTCTGTTATCAACTAACCCTTTATGAGTTACATGAATATCAGATTGCAAAACCTCATGATCAGATTAGCTGTTAACCCTATCCATAACTTTAAGGCCGTCAGAATACAATAATGCCTGAGAAAAACTATCCATTCCAATATTATCCATAAAAAGAATAAATAACAAAAGGCCAAGACTCGATTTCTGAGACGCCTTGAAACCCCAGAAATGGCCTTGAATTTACCAGAGACCCGACCGAACACTTTCATCCAAAACGGTCTCTCAGTAATACAGCTCCGCAACCACTTTAACAATGCTGCACTATCACCGAAGCGATTAAGCTTAAATGAAGTAGATCATGAGGCACGGTGTCAAACGCCTTACGAAGATCAAAATAAACATCAACCTGTTAAAAAGATTCAATCTGGAGCAGTAAACAGCATGTCGTTAAGATTAGTGATAGTCGATTTACCTTTGAGGAAACCATGCTGATACGGGCGGTCCATCTTCTTCAGCGTTGTGTTATTAAAATTTCGATAAAGCGTTCTCTCAAACACATTTGCAACAATATCAATTACCAAAATGAGACGATAGTTATAGACGCAATCAATATCATCTTTCTTTTTGCACAAGTGAAACAAGAGCACACTTCCAGTTGAGCGGAAAAATTCCGGACTGCAGTCTGAAATTATAAATCCATGAAAAGACTGGAGCAACTAGATTATAGATGCCTTAATTCAACATTAGAGATGATTAATTCAACAATTTTGAAATATTAGTTTAGAGTATTATCAACTTGAATGAAACAATGCACAAATAAAAATAACACAATTCTAAATTTTAATTTTCAATTAAGATTAAACAATAATTTTCAATTATAAATTTCCACATCAGGTTCACGAAACCTGATGTGGAAATGTGATATTCTTGTATGCTTATTAAATTATATATACACATTTTTAAAAGTACGTAACATTTTATTTCACTTATAACTTCTGATTTTTTCATGTATTGTACAATACATACGAGCTCTGGTCCGTCACACTGCAGAGAAGGAGAATCCGTGTAACTCTCAGCCGGATGCACAGGGCTGTATCCTTATGGTATGCTGCGGGTACAGGATCATCTCATGCGAAAGGCGTTACATCAACCGAGTACGGATGCGCTCTAGGATCTCCTCAACATCATTTGTTCGCAGATGACAGGAGAGATGGGATCATTCCACAAAAAACAGCTGAAGTTACAAAGTAATTCCAAAGATGGCTGCGTGGGTGGACAACGCGAAACATACGTTATTCGTATGCGATCGATCCTGCAGCAGAGAGAATTCTGAGTGCTTATCTCAGAGTACGAACAATCATGACAAGTGTTGTCCACGATGTTGTTAAGATCATTCGAAACAAGTTAGCGGAATAACTACCTCTGAATCTCCCTTGGGGGATGTTCCCGGCCCAAAAATATCGAAATTAAAAAATCGCAGGATCCCAATAAGTTTGAGGCGTGGGCCAGCAATGGGGATGCGGATGAAGACAGGACGCATGGGACGCTGTGATAATTCGATAAGATGGGTCCGGCAACCAGTCTGTTGTAGATCGTAGAGTTTTAGCGTATTGTCATCGCAATTGAGATTTTCATACTACTATAGCGTATGAGACCAAATTTTGGGTATAAAAATAGTTTCCCCTCCTCCGAAAAAAAAAAGACGTAGCCGAGAGAATGGCAACAAATAGTGAGAATGCGGATATAATGCCTATTCGAGTGGTAAAGCTCAAAATTTTCTAATCAGGATTATCGGAAATACCTGGAGAAAAATATAAAAAAGATTAAAGATTTTAACGAAATCAAAATTACAGCATATAAATAGAAGAGCAATCTGAAACTGACTCGCTGGGAACAAGTGGGGTTAATAAAAATGAGAATGGGTCGCACACGAAGAGTGCGTATACAATTACCGGTGAAGAAAGACCTATGTATATGACAAACCTCTCACTCTCACTCTTAAGCATTTACTTGAAGAGAGTACATGTATGAAATTCTCATGAAGAGGCATGGGCTATGAAATTTTTTTGCTGTTGTTTTGAAAAATGGTAAAGAATGGTAGTTACTTACCTTCATACTAACTGATTACTAACCCGTAACTAGTAAGCCTTTATTGAAGTAAAACTTTATGACATTAGGGTGCTGATACTCTATCTGTCTTCCTGTTTGATTGAAGGCCCTTTATTCCTGATCACTGGGTTTTTTTTTAAATTTGGTATTTTCTAGTAACTTGCGTATTCTATTTAAATATATTTAATAATACCTTTGTTTCTGTGTTTCATTTAAATTTCGGGACATTACATCGTCTTTTACCTGACAATCCTATTAGTGATTTTTCTAAGGTTTTAAACAATATGACGAGGATGACCTTAGAAGTCGACATCCATACATTTCAAAATATAAAATAATGATAAGTATCGATGCGATTCCAAAAACTGCATATTTTAATAAGTGTTTTACACCTAATCGTAATAATGTCGTGAACACAAACACAACTTTACATATATATATATATATATATATATATATAGTCTACGAATAGATATGTTTCTAAAGGTTCGTAGTTAGAAATAAAAAATGTATACTTGTAAATTTAATAGTACATTAAGAATCATACTTGTTTAAAAAGAACTTCAAAGGTGTTGCATAATCTTCCAAAGTAATAAGTAAAGAAAAAGATTGTAAGACAGAAATTGGAGTCACTGAACCGGCTATATTACTTTCAAGAAACTTGTGTGCTTTGATGATTGGTAGGTAGGGATAACTAGTTTGAATGGGTAAAAGGTCCTGTTTTCCACCTCTTCCGCTCTACTGTCTTTATCAAACTCTCCTACTCCTTCTACTGTTTTTCTGAAGTCTCTGTGCATGAAAAGTTATTTTATCAACAGTCTAAGGTTGTATCTTCTACAGTCAGTATCTTACAAAAAAAGTTTGTCTTTTTTTTTCATTGAGTCGAACTTCTTTATTCAATGTTAGGTGAAGTGTTGAGTACAATAACTTTACTTCTCTAACTTTAAAATGCGATACTCCGATGCTTGGTGCTTGTGAAACTAACTGGTAAGTCCATTACAACAAGTCATCTTTTTTTATACTTGCTAACACCTACATACATATCTTACTGTAAGCAGTGACAAATATAGTAATAGGAAACATCACCGGGTAAAAATTACATCTCCAACCACTTCTCATCTTTCTTTGAACGTTGTCACTTCATTACGTTTCACAACTCTAAATCAAATTGAATGAAATTTCAAATATGATACACTTTATAACCCATTTTTTCTTACGCTTTTACATTTTTATAGATTAGAATGATTATTAATAATTAGATTGATTATAATCAAGATGTAGTTTTATTCTTTAGTTTTATTGAAAGTGAATTTAAAATTGACTTGCAATAACTACCTTGATTAAAAAGCTTTACGTAAAGAAAATCGTTACTTTGTTTTAGAGTAGGTTTTTAATTCAAGTTTTATTTATTTTTAAATTTTAATTTTTATAAAACAATAAAAAATAAAAACCTCTAACGTATAAATTTTACGTAAATAGAATGCTACCTCTATTAATTTGTAAATAGATAAATAGATAAATATTATTTTTTTTTTTTTTACAAAACGTTTTCGATTAGAACTTTATTATTAAAAGTTTACGATTAGCTTTTACGAAAATATAATAAAAAGTATACAGTTATATTAAATTATTCAGCGCATTTTAGGTGTTAATAAAAAAATAATAACGAAGTAATGTACTTTCTTGCATGTTTTATTGTTAAACAGGGCATTTCAAACAGTTTTGTTTTCATATGAGCGCACCTTTTGTAGGTCGTAAAATGTCTAGATGAAATGCAATTTAACGCTACACATTAAGAAGAAATATTTGGAGTAAATATCTGGAATTAATTACACTTATGATTCTATTTTTTTAGTTCATTGCTGCAATATTTGTTGCATATACCCTGTCTTTGATAAAACATCAAATAAAAGAAATCGGGATGGCCGGGAAATTGGTTCATCACGACTCATCCAACGTTGAGGAAGTTCCCTATAGGACTATATAGGTTCTATATAGGTAGTTCCTATTATGTAAATCCCACTGTGGTTGTGCGTCATCTTGTTGGAATTAAAAATTAGTTTTTGATGTACATTAAGGTTACTGCATATTCCTGCAACGTGTCTGTCGCTAGCAACTACTGAATCAGTGAAGAAGAACGGTCCAATCATTTCAATAAGCAGTCAATGTATACCAAACGTTACGACTGGTAGAAAGGCGTGAGGATATCGTAACCCTTTTTTTTTTTAAACGACGATGAAGGAATGCACTGACGCACGCCCTGCAAGGTCTTCGCAGGATGTGTAGAGCACGAAGCCAGAACGCTAGCCCTCCTGACCTAGCATACAGCTAAGTGGTCACTGGACATGGAGCCGTAGCGACCATGAAACAGTGTTACTCCCACCCCCTGCCGACTAAATCTTCCTCGCTGTTTCCAGGGGTGACAGGATATCGAAAACCCAAATCTGACAATTTTCACTGTAAATGTAACCAGAAACATGGAAAATGAAAGGCTACCCCCCTCTGTAGTTACATCATGCCGATATTATCATTAAAGGTTATCAATAACTCTAGTATAAAACTAATGTTTGAAAAAATTAACGAATGCTACATTACTTTGTTCAAAAACACTTTGCAATTTATAGCATAGAGAATCTAGCTAACAGATTAAATAGTTTTTTACATGGTGTAAGCCTACAATAATATTATTTCGATAAATTTATTTAGTTAATAATGACGGATTGAAATGTGGTTTTAAATAGAAATTCTAAAGTAGATGTAAATTTAAAGAAAATATATTCACCTAGATAAATTTTTTTTAAATGTTATTCCAGGGTAATTAATTTAAAAGTACGCCTTTATTGTCCAATATTCTTTTATCAGGCTGATCTTAGCAAGCAATATCAGCCTAGAATATATCAACAAAATAAGATAATACATATTATCAGAATATTCACCAAGATATATCAATTTTCATACACGGTTTCAACGTATTCTACTTAAATATTCATCATATGTTTAAATCGTGTGAATTTTTAAATGAACATTCAAAGTACTTTTATTGTTGTCTACTATCTGTTCAATATTTATTTATTAAATAAAGTTTGTGGAGTAAATAAAATAAATTAAATTAAGTAAAAATAGAAGAAATTAAATTTCAAGAAGAAATAATTATGAAAAAATTTATGTTGACGTATAATATAGCTTGTTTTTATTCAAATGAACAGCTTTCATGCGGAAATAAACGTGTGATTGCTTATTAGGAGCGTGTGCCAGTGTAAGTGTATATCTTCCTAAGCCAATTTCTTACATTATGTACAAACAGGTTTTAATGGAATAACTAAGATAAATTGAATGGAACGCGTAATCAAATTTTCTTTTCAACGTAATCTACATAAATTAAATCTATTGAAAATAAGTAAAGAGAATGGCCGAAGTTGCTCTATGAGCTGTACTCCTAATGATTGTCACAAAATAAATAAATACCGCAGTGACATACTAGAGGACGATGTAGTAATAGTTAGCGGTACGGGGAAACCTAATTGAGTGGCAGAGTGAATGTTGTGAGAGAGGGGAAATAAGGTCGGCAGGAAGAAGGGGTAAGTGCAATTTATCACCGAAATCCCCCTAACCTGTCATCACCTGTCTACCATATCGTTCAAAAAGTCCCACTATTATCAGTTTTCTTTTCAACTGAATTTATTTCCTAGTACCTATTCAATTGATGACAGCTGTTGTTCGATAGAATGGGCTCAATCAGTTTTTCACGTCTTGTCCTTCAAAATTATAGTGACTAATTAATTTTCGCTTAAAATAAATGTATATTTTAAAAGAACTTTTAACTTAAATAACGTTTTATTTATTTTCTTCAACAAGCGTGTAATTAAATACGTCAAATATATTATAATATCATTAAGAAATAATTAAATTTTATTAATTAATTATCACTTCCCATTAATTGCTTACATTTAACTACAATAAGCAAAGGAAAATAGCAAATAAATAAAAGAGAATTTATTTTACAGCTAAATGAAAAAAAAAATGCCAAAAACAATTACATTAAATAAGATCTTTTTAATAATAAAACGAAAAAAATATTAACCTATTAAAAAGCAGGTAATACTTATTAGCATCTATATAGAGTAAACATAGTTCTCATGTTCTTCATTTACAGGTTCCCATTATACTTGTGCTAAAAAAATAAGCATTAACATATCTCATTTCATAAAAAAAGAATAAACAAATTTTAAGCTAATAGAGCGAGTACAAATTAAGGGACAATACTTGTATTTAGTTCGTCAGAATTTTAATAATGAATTAAAAATTACTGGATTTCGAGAATAATAAAATCATCATAATCAGCTCATTTGTGTATTTAAGTCACTGAGAAAATACAAAACTTAATTTTTAATGATTAAAAAAATTTTATCATGATCTCACATCTAGAACATTTGTTGTACTAGGAGTAATATTGATTACTCTAAAGTTATTTTAGTAAATACATTTATTCTCATTAATAATATTAGTAGTTAACAGTGGAAAATAGTATGGTACGGTAATAGTACTACTACTAATGTTAATGATATTTGGATTGACGAATGAACATGTAGTTGCTTCGCCTTGCTTAAACTAATAATAAGTTTTAAAACTGTTAACAGTACTACTAAAGCGCAGGCTGTTTTTAACATTATTATGCTCTTACGTTAAAGTTCTCAGCGTAGAAGTATTACAACACAGTTAAAATCATATACCTATATTTCTTTGTGTTATATTTAAAACAATAAGCTAAAGGTTATGGTTATTAACGTATTTAAGGTTACTGAACATGGCATTAAGTAAATATTCTCGAAATAGAATTTATTATTTTTAGTTAAATTATTATATTTAGTTATAAAATTGGATACAATCATTATATTCTACTCATTAAATGATAAGTTGTGTATCTAAGCTCAAAGAAAATGGTTAATATGGCACATCTCAACATTATTAAATAACATGTATTATTATATAAGTTGACAATATTTTATTGTTTACAATATATTAATACTATTTTATTTATCATTTGATTATCTTAAATTTCTTATGCTGTTGACGTCTTGTTTCATGTCGTAATAGACTGCACGTCAGAATTTGTAGATTAGTGATCAAACACACGTAATCATTATAAATTTATTAGAGGATTAATATGTCAGAAATATTACATAAACTATTGCAATCATTTAACAGCTTTAAAGTGATTCTGTTTTAAAATAAGCACTGTAAGCCCAATATGAAAAAATACTTCTTTTTTAAATTATTTAATTTTAGAACCCTTTTATTTGGAGTTTAAATGTTGCTTCATTTTAATTTTAATAAAATTATTGTAACTCCTTGTGAGAAAAATCCTCATACAATTATTGTTAAACGTTTAATACAATGTTAAGTAAAGAAACAAAAATTCTATAAATATGTAGATAGAAAAACGCAAAAATAATAGGTGCAAATTGTCTCTTTGACAGCATAATTGCAAACATGAAAAGCTGCTATCCCATCCGCAAAGCAGTAGACGTTCTAATTTCATAATTTTCAGTTAAAATATGAAAATAAATTTAACTTAAATAAAATAATTAAATTTTCTAAATTTTACATCAAAAAGTGATTCATTAGAACGCCTAATATTTACATTCAGTAATGTAAATTGATATTTACCTCAGCAAAAAGATCTAAACCCATAATCTCCACACTTTAAATTTGGTTAGTGAGGGCAATGTTATTATCAAGCAGAAAGGAGAGTTGCCGGCCTCCGTGGAGCGAGTGGTAGCGTCTCAGCCTTTCATCTGGAGGTCCCGGGTTCGAAAACCGATCATGCAAGGCATTTTTCACGCACGCTACAATTCATTCATCTCATCCTTCTGAAGATACACTTAATTGAGGTTAAACAAAAAAGAAAAAAGGAAGGGGAATAAGATCAGTTTAAAATTACGATTACGAGTGATTACAACCTGTGTTAAGTACTCACTCCATTTGCTTATGTTAATATTATACTGCAACAATTAGAGCCCATTAAAATATATACCCATATTTTAACTTCAAAATATAATACTTTTAAAAGTATGGATTTAAAAATTAATCGCACTCAAATATATATATATTGTGAATTATGTGTTTTTTGTAATAAAAAAAAAATACTGCAACAATAGAAAAAAAAAATGGAATAGTCAAAAAATGGGATATGGTTTTTGGAATTTCTAGACGTTTCAGACACAGGGATTTGAAAAACCAAAGAAAGGGGAGGAAAAATGTTTGTATGTATGTACGTTACGTTTGTGTTACCGTTTTTGAAGCTTAATACCTTTTGGCTGAAACCGAATTTGATGAAATTGGGCAAAGAGACTCATCATGTACTCAATTTTTTTATATATATATATTTTTTTTTATATTACTGATGTAATTGTAATAAAGTGAGATAATTATTATTTTATTTATCAAATTTATTACATAGAATCCCTTTTCTGTAGATTTCTTACTAAAAATACTCGTTTACTTTATTAAACTATTCATCTTTTGATGCTAACATGTACGCCTATCTTCTCTATAACATTTATAAAGTAACAAAATATTAGCACAATTTCAGATAAATAGATTTACTAATTAATAATAAACGAGTTATTGTTTTAATTTATTTATAACTAACTTCAACCCGCATACACTAATGCTTACTCAACCCGTTATATACTTACTCATGTTTAGATTGTACAAGCACTAATGACATTGACGACCGCAACAGAGTAATAGGGATGGGATGTATTCACTCTTTCCAATGAATTATTACGTATTACCAAGTTCAAATACATTTTTGCGAACAAATAATAGAGTACCTATGAAATAAGCTTTTATATTGTTGATGTGGTTTCAAGTGGCTAATACATTCGTAATTTATAATTTATAGGGTCGATAAAAGTGTAATAAGCTGATCCATTCATTACTAAAGCCAATAATAATTGACTGATACACAATATGTACAGGTAGGTGAAAGTTTACCAAGTATTGTAATGAAATATTTTACACACCTCATTTACAAAAGAGTGTTTATATAGCAGTTTTAATTATGAAAAAAACACCGAACAAAACCGATAAAAGATTAAAATATTATCAAATATTTTTCAATTACGTTTTCTGAAATTTTACTACATAATATGAGAACTGATAACAATTCTAGGGGAAAATATAATGTGATAAGATTCAGTCATGACTGAACTGTTTAAATCATTTATAGGCGAAAAAATTTATTTAATTGATAAGAATAAATTAAATTAAAATAAAGTCAGTGAAATATACGAAAAAAAAGAAAAAGAAATATAACCGATTAAATTAGGAAGAAAATTGTATTCAAACTTGTGAAGAAAAAGATAACATTTACCTAGAGACAAATATTTAAGTAAAGTAAATATTTCACAATGTAGGATATAGCAAACATGTTTAAATTCAAAGATTAGTGGAGTAGAAAGCGAAATAAATCAGTTAATTGATTAATGATGAAAAAAAAATTAAAAGTTATAAAACAGTTCGAGGAAAAAAAAATCAGTAAGAAGATTTGATAAAATTCTCTAAAATCTCTTTAGTTTGTGTAATTTCACAATTGTGAAATTTATCAATTTCACAAACTAGAAAGAAATACAAAAAAAAAAAAAACATAAACACAATACAATGTTATTATGTATAAAACATAATTTTATGTAATTGCAATTAACATTTAATTTCACTTATACCCTGGAATGTTGTTCTTAAAGAATGCTTTAGTACCTATTTTATCTTGAATGTGTGTACGACTAATGAAGATCATGACAGCTAATTCGAAGTGGACAAACCTTCCTCTATTACTCTTAGCTAATAAATGACAAATGAAATGCGGATCATCGATGAACCACTATGTATACCGATGATGACGGTATACATAGTGGTGACTCAGTCACACATTTATTCTTTTACTTTATTAAATAGCGTTAGTAAAATCTCTACGTACAGGCCGAATCTTATCTAAAGTCAATTTCAGTGCAATAGGCAAGGAGAGGATACATATCATAAACATCAATCACTTTGAATATGCTAAATCATACGATTATGATGTAGATATTACACTTAGGAACAAACTTTTAGCACTTTTTTTTTATTTTTGGTCGGTGATCAAGGAATGCCATTTACGCACGCCACCACGGGTGTGTCGAGCTCGGACCCAGGACGCTATTCGGGCTAGCTAACAAGCTAACAGGTTCTGCCGAGGTGTTGTTAGGCATATATAGCCTGCTCCATACCGACTAAACCTCCTCACCGTTCTCCAAACTTTTAGTTCTCAAACTACTACTACTCTACTACTTTACTTCTAGTTCTCAAAGTTTTAGAGCTTAGGAACTTTTTTTAGCATAAAGAAAAGATAGGTCATCCTAGTACAGCCTACCGGGCTGATCAAGAGGTTAACCTGTCATCGCCAATAAGCTAATTTCAATTTCGAGAGTTCTAAGGTTCAAATTTTAGTAAAGGCGGTTACTTTTATATGGATTTGAATACCAGATCGTAGATAATGGTGTTCTTTGGTGTTTGGGTTTCAACTAACCACAAAATTCAGGATTGGTCGATCTCAGACTGAAGAAGGCTACACTTCAACCACATTCATACACATCATCCTCATTGATCTTCTGAAGTAATACCTTACGGTGTTTCGTGAGAAAACAGAGGTCATCCTAGTAGAAATTTTCTCGCTGATTCAAATATGTGAACAAATTTTCTTAATCATCCACCGATTTTTTAAGGTAAGGTATTGCTTACGTAGGCAAACTTTGAAAGAGATGCAAGAACTGGGATGTATTCAGGGTACTATTTAACTTATCTAAAATGTTGCAGACGTTTTACTTTTGCTACTGGCATCTGAAACATCCATTTTTAGCAACAAACAACAATCTGGGAGCATTTTGTACTCCACTATCACTGTGGAGTAACTGTTTTCCACTGCCAAAATTTTTTCAGAGGAAAACACTGCTGTGGCTCTGACGAAACCAAAATTCTTTGGAAAGAAGTCCAGGTGTGGCATCAGAAATGAATCTTTAAAGATATACGAAACCCCACATGTTTTTATGATTGTAATTATTCATCCAAAATTCCACGGTAGTTGGGGGATTTAAGATTTTCTAATTCTTTCGCACAATACTTTTAAATTACTTCCACAATGACTTTTCGACTTGAATTAACAGATCTCCGAAATGTCCATTTCTAATTTGGGATAGACAAACATTCCTTCTTTGATTTTAGCGTCGCTAACACGAGGAAATTTTACTTTCAAGTAATGAAATTCAGGACTATTTTAGGCCGTCACCCCCTTTTGAAAAGCTCTAATTTTGTATGGAGTGGAGATAGGAAAATTATTTCAAAGTCAATTGTTGGGAATATACATTATTTTTTCTGTTCAAGGGGAAGCGCTTAACGTACTGGCCTTTCTTTTTCATATGAATTGTCTTGTCCCTACAAAACAAAATTGCCTGGTGTTCTAAAAAACGCAATAAAATTTAATAAACACTACCTGCAACTAATTGACAATGGCTTTTAAATGTTAGCGTAGCATTCAATCTAACGGTACTTGTGCTGAATTTTTTCTAATCGAATTTTCAATTTTTTATATGTTTTTTTTAAGATTACTTGGATACTCTAACAGCACAGAAGGCAATTCATACCACTGCGCAAAAAAAAAAAAAAAACTGACTTTAGCCTAGTTTTCGAAGAATCAAGAAACAATCTCAATTCTTTAGTGGGATGTTCAAGATAAAGTGCACGTTGACAGCACAAATATTTTTAGAGTACTCTAAACTTTTTTTTTGGGAATATAAATCTTGAAACACTTCCTGACGATTAAGAAAGAAACACATTTTATTGTAAGATTGGAGAAATTCCAGCCTTTCAGTCTAGGTCCAAAAAGCTCGGATTGTTCTACAACAATTTCAACCCCGATCAAGGTCGTTTAATTCACTTTGAAAACCTTTTTTTTTTAGTTCATCTTTTACCTCTCACGAGAAGAAAATCTTGTTCCTCAGGTTAATGTTAAGTCCTCACCAAAAAGGACTAGTCTTATAACAGACGGTAAATTCGGCTATTGCATTGTGTGTAGATTTACTATTAATTCGTTTTACCTTTATAATCCAGAAATAAAAGTACCGAAAAATGGCTTTTTAGTTTCTTAGTACAGTATCGGTATAACAAAACTCACGTGCCGATTACGACTTGCTCAAACAATCAGACGTTTCACACATGGTGAAAAAAATATATGTAATCACAATTTCAAAATATTTCTTACAATACTGGTCAAACTTCTTATTTAAACGTAAAATCCCCATATATATAACAGAATTTATCCAGATCACTTACACAATCCTTTAGCTTATTTATTCATTAAATACACTTGACAGAGTAAGTGTAAAATAAAACAAAGAAAAGATAGAATGAAACCACATTATGTGCATGTTCAGTGAACATTTAAATAATACTGATATAAATTGTATGTCTTAGAAAACTGTTGTTGTGCTGACATCTCAGCACCTCCGGTCAATGAATCATCATGAACAGACAGCTATTGCTGTCTATAATGTTATGTTTATTCTCACCCTCTTTTACAATAATTTAAAATATTATTTTACGAATATGAATTATCCCTTACAAAATATGTAAAAATCCCTCAAAAGCAAATGTCATAACACAAGATCCTTGGGTAATGGAAAAATTCTGATTTCTATTTGAATTAAAATGTTTTTTTGAGAACACAATAAAACAATCACTGAGAAAACTCTGTTTATTAGTGGTCTAGGATTAAGTTGCAATAAATTCTCTTGATGAAAGAAATTCTCTTCTTATAGTCAGGGAGCTTAAATTTTGACTCATAAAAACAAAAAAAAAAAAAAAAATTAAATATAAAAATTTCACAAATATCTACCTGTTAACCGATTTAGTCGGTTAATCCCAAGGAAAAAAAATTCATTTCAATATCCAACGAATAAACTTCAAACTTACATGGCGGCGAAATCATCAAGCAAAAAAAAAAAAGATCAAGGACATTCCATTAGGCGGTAGGTTCGAATACTGTCTTCTGCAAGCAAGTCGGAAGAAAGATGACACGAAGCACTATCTAGGAATAGCAGAGCTTTTTCAGATAAATTTAATTTTCTTTGTTTCATTTTACATTAGGAACGAATTCGTGATGAAACCGTTCTTTAAATAACGAAGCACTCATCCGTGTATTTTTTGAAGCTGTATAATACACACGCAAAACATCTTTTTATTAATGTTTTCCAGGGCTTTCGGATTTTTATACCATCCTACTAGAAAAAGTGGAAGTTTATGAGTCACAATTGCATTATAAAAAGACGGCTATACTTACCAGGTCATTTGATTTTTTTTATTCTGAAGCAGCGTGTTCATCCCGAGGAACCGTGGTTTTATTTTACAGCTACTTATTCGTATAAGAGCCCTATCTCATCGACATTATACATTTCTAAACTAAGTTTTTTTCACCAATGATTTTTTTATGAGTTTATAAATTTTACCGTTGCGGTGTGGTCTGTAGATACATTTTTGTCAAATATACTTAAGGTATAGACTCCGTATTGCTTTTTGTAACGATATAATAATGATCCTTTACTTACTGTAAAGGAATCGCTAATAGAACTGTTGCCAGAACCGTTTGCTGAAGCGATTTTTCCATTCAGAATAATGGTTTTTTCTTTTAACACAGATCCGCTAACAGGTGTTCCTCGTTCTCTTTCTTGAAGGAACCGCATCCTCAGCGCTTTGTCTAGTAAAACTAAAGCAGATTTTTTACGGTACACCTCCACTGAAGAGCCACCTGGCTGCCTTGCTACCAAAAATATGCTACAACGATTTTTTTTTTTTCAATCTTTAACCGACACATCTAAATCTAATGCTGTTGAATTTATAGGTCGACCTTTATCTAATTGTCTAAAGCTTTCGGTTTAGTTTCTATCAAATGTACCACACATTTTCTTTTTATACTTATAACTGCAGTACAGCTAAACTGTACGGAATTTTAAAGATTACCTAAAATTAAAAAAAAAATAATGCAACCATCGGTAGGTAAAAAACTCATTACTTTTTTGTACGTTTTTATTATTTTTTTTCATTTTTTATTTATAATGATAGACGAAAATAAAAAGGAATCTTAAAAATTTTTGTGCTGTACTGAATTAAAACTAAAATTTAATGTACGCGAATAAAATACTTTATTCACTGTATGTCTGTTACTTAAAAACCGGTTATTTTTTGCATTACTAATTAGTACGTAAGTGCTATATAAAATAATTTTCACTCTACAGCCGCCACTTAAATCACACCATTTAAAACGCAATCGATGTGATGATTTTATGAGTTTTCACTTCGAATTAGAACACAGTTATGACATCATCATATTGAAAAGTTTTTAAACAAAACCATTTAATATATCGATGTAAAGAAGATATATCGATGTGAATATTAATATGAAAGAAAACAGCGTAAATTGTTTGCATATGTTTAGACTTGCTGGGGGATAATATGAGTCAGACATGGTGCCATGCAGTAGTGTAGAAATTCTAAGTGAGTGTACCGTATTTTACAATTCATAAATATCTTTCCCTTGCAAGCGGTTCTAATTATATCATTATAACACATAATTATTATAATACAGTACTATATACTGTATAAGACCTCTTTTTTCTGTATAGCCTCCGGAACTACAGTAAGGCATTACTTTAGAGAATGAATGAAGATGATATATAAGAATGAGAATTAAATGTAGTCTTTTAAAATCTCAGGTCGATCTCTTCTGAGAAGTGTGATTAATCAAAACTCAACCACCAAAGAACACCGGTACCCACGATCTAGTATTCAAATTACTGTATAGGGCCTAATTACATTATAACATACGAACTAAATTATAAATAATAAGTTGAAAAATTAATTATTTTATACAAAATTAAAGGGTCGTTTAACCCGTAAAGTCGGTAACAGGATATGAATGAATAACAGGAGGACTACTGTAATATTTTTCTTAGCTACTATTGGCTAGTGATAAGAATACCGTGATATGATGACTGCTTGTTGTTATAACTACCATCAACGCTGATAAATGTTGTACTAATTCCCTTTCTAGAAAAAACTTTCATCTATTTAATATTACTGAGTGTAGAAGGTAGCAGCCTGGGTGGCTAGGGTTCCGGCTTGTCCAGTTATGTGGCTGGACATAGCGATTTTGGCGACGAGCCACGGTTATTTTCTTAATGCTGAGTTTGCATTGTGGCATAGCTCTGGCGGGGCAGTGACTGCCTTTTAGGTTTGCGCTGCTTTGCTGGAGCGTCGG
>JAAAKQ030006600.1:0-18630 GCA_010016005.3 Zanna intricata | reverse complement strand
CTAAATTGTTCTTTAACTTCATTAACTGCTAGTTCTATGTAAAGATTAAAAAGTAACGGGGATAGGGAATATCCTTGTCGAACTCCCTTTTTTTATTACAGCTTCTTTTGTATGTTCTTCGATTATTACTGTTGCAGTTTGGTTCCTGTAAATGTTACAATTGTTCTTCTATCTCTATACTTGAACCCTAAAGTTTTTAAATTGCTGAACATTTTATTCCAATCTACGTTATCAAAGGCCTTTTCTAAATCTATAAATGTCATATTTATTATTTATTTTTTTTTTTATTGTTATGATTGAATTATTATTTATTTATTGTAAAATGTTTTTCCAATCACGGGTTAATAATTATTAATAAATCAATATATTTAAATTAAAAAAAAAGTTAAAAAAAGAAAAGGAGATGAACTATGATTCTAACCAATGTGCCTTCCCTTGTAAGATCCAAATATGTCATTAATTAAAATTTTATTTGACTATAACTGGAACCAATGAAAAGAAGTACCACTTATGATATATCGTTGAAAAGCTCTCAATGAGGGCTTATTATTGCAGTTAAGAAAAAGTTCAAAGTCCACATTTTTTTGGGTATTTGGACTTTTTTGGACGGTTCACTCGATTGCAATCAAAAGGGGAAATGCACAACTAGATGTGCATCCACTACCCACCAGAAGAACTTCCTCTACAAAATAAAAAGAGAATCTTTGAAATTAAGTAATTATATTGTGAAAAAAAAGGCTTAAGTACAATTACAAAAAATAAGTAAATTGAAAATCTTTTACATTTTTTTGAAAGTCAGTTTAAAATACATTGAAAATAATGTGTTCCTTAAAAGATTTTTTAGAAATCCTTTACAAAAATATTTTTAAGCTGTAATATAACAAAATGCACTTTAAAATAATTATAAACACCGTTTCATTAATTATATTACTGTATAGGAATATATTTTATCGGAAGATTATATATAAAGAAAAATTAAACAGAGAAGATTGAATCTCTTTTAAAAATTGATTTAACAGAGAAAAATATTGAATTGGCTTCAGTATTCATTTGTCAATAATTAATTGGTTTAAAAAAAATAATGATATTAAATAATTTGTTAAATTGGATCTAATTACAAGCTGATGGTTATTCAAAATTTGAGATATTTTTAAGAGTAGCATTTTTGAAATCGGAGAATATACTCGTAGAATATAAAAAAAAAATTTCAAGAGCAAAAGTATAATAAACCACATTATTTAAAGAAGTTATTTTTTTATTTTACATTTGAACATATTTTAAATCTGAATGCACTGCTCAATTACAGTTCATAAAAAAAAAAATGTTTAATGTATAAATCTTTTAGTACATTTAATACAATATGTAGTTAACAATCATTAAAAAAGCTAATTAATATGATTAGTGTAGAGTCTGTAGGTTCCAGCGCATGCTTCTGTTTGTACTCCTACAAGAATATAATATTAGTATTATAGCATGATTATGTCTTGCTTCCACAAATCTTCTATTTTTTTTTTTTTTTCATTTTCCAGTCTAAATAGAATAGTTATATGACAGAGCCTATAACTCTAGAAGGGAAAGCATTGTAATCGGTTTAACTTGGTCACATGCAGTTTTCAACGAATGTTGATGTTTAGCACCCAAGAACAAAAAAAACCGAATGAAAATTTTCGGGATGTTAATGTTCGTATGTACGTGTTTGGTTCGGTGTCCACCTCTAAATCAACTTATATCTTCAGAACTGCTAAATCAATTTTGATCAACTTTGACAGGATGTAGAGCAAGGTCACCCTTCCAGTATGTTAAGATTTCGCCAAATTAGGGTTTCATCTTTCTTAGATACATTTGTTAACAATTAACAAATTACAATATTTACAAAAAAAAAATTTTTTTTCAAAATTGCACCCTCACTTTAAATAAAATGCTCTGAAATTTGAAGCTTTGTTGTGATCGGTTATAATGGTTTGTTTTTCATTGTAGTTTCTTGTGTTGTCGTCCAATTACGCTTAGAAATTAATATTTACTAAATTGGGCCCCCCCCAAACTCCAACAAGTGGTAGGATACGACTAAAAGTCATGAATTTTTTAACATTTTTCTTCTTTTCCTTTTTTATTCCTTAATGTTTCTTTTTTTAATAATCAAACTGCTTTACAAAAAGATTTTTTTTTAATAACTGAACTTTGACTTCCACTTTGGGATTCACACAAAAAGTAACAAAAATGGTCGTGTGAGATATCAATTTATATATTTTCAAGGGCGCTGTAAATGATTTTAATATTTAGAGTTGTTGAAATATTGATTTTTTTTTAGTAATACTAGAATTGAAATTTACTGTTTTAACATTACGCCAATATTATAATATTGTAATTATGACGTAAAATATTTTCAATCTGTCATTAATATATTAATTATACTTTATTTATAAATAGCCGCGTGACAGGAAATTCCTACAACGATGTTATCAGTTTTTTTTTTACTAGATTACAGTACTTTCCTTTTTTCTCTTAAATACTTATCTAATACTCTAGCCAAAAGTTCTGAACAACTTTTTCAACAAGGTATGTTTTTTCTAATCTACTAACATTATAAGAATAATCAAAAATATTTTTTTTTCAGTTATCTCTAACTCGTGTAAAATTCAGTATTTTTTATTTAACAATAATAGTAATAATAAATTCACAAATTTAAAAAAAAGTTAGTTTTGATATTTTTTAAAAGGGTTATTATGTGATAGTGAAGAATCTCTAAAGTGCAAATAATTTTTTCTAAAGATAAACTAAATTCTTATCTTGTTATAAGCATCCAAGAAAAAAGATTCTCTAAACAGTAGAGATAGAAGTAGGATGCAAGAAGAAGAGATGAAATTTTTGTAAATGAGAAAAGTAGATGAGATAGATTAAGAAATGAAGAAGTTACAGAAAAGTCAGGTATATACATTGAGGACAATACGGTATTTACACAGAATAGCGCAGAAAATATGAGAAAAACACCATCCATAACTAGAAAAAAAAAAAAAACACGAGGACGGTGGGGGTGTAAGACGGCAGAGCGGCGTGATAGGGGAAAAAAAAAAAAAAAAAAAAAAAAGGTAGAACGACGGTACGAAGCGTGGCGACGAATAGGGCATGGGAGGCAGCCTAATTGCAGAGGATGCCTTGGTCTAGGACCCAGGACACAAGCAAGAGTGCACTGGGTCGGGGTACTTCCGATGAAGCATTCGGGCCCCTCTTAGGTTTGAAAGGTCGCGAGCGGGTGGGGGAGGGCACTCGCGCATTTCTAAATGCGCACGCCGCCCTTTAGGGTTAGGAATAGGACGGGACGGGTAGCCTATTGGAGAAGGAACGTGTCGGCTTCTCATAAGCGGGGAGTCGACACGCTCTAACGATCCCAAGAGGACTCCGAAGGGGGGCTCCGCTGTAGGAGTCCAAGCGGGAGGGGCAATAGGTTGGGTAATCTGCTGCCACGACCCCCAGGGGGTCTGACGTTATGCCGAGAGGCGATTCCGGCCGCCCCTGGGTTGAAGGGGGAGGTATTTTAGTGGGTGAGAGCCCCACACTGTCATCTGTGCGGGCAGATGTCGGCTGGCAGAGCTTTTTCCTCCTCCTACGCAAAAAAAAAAAAAAACAAAAAAAACAAAAAAAAAAAAACAGAATTTTCGTACAAAATACGAAAATTTTGGTTGAATTTAATGAAGGAAAAAGTTGGAAGAAGATGTAAATTCAAAAAAAATTCTTAAGAAGAAGTTTTTTCAAAGGGAAGATGTATTTTTGACAATCTGATTCTGTTCCTGGACTAGGAGAAAATCTGAAGAATAACTGATAGTATTTTTTACTCTACTGGTTTTACTATTAATCTAGGATGGACATAGATTTATAAAACCAGTTGTAACTGAGGTAAATTATTTTATTTATTTATTTTTTAACCTCCTGAAACACCGTTAAGGTATCTCTTCAGAGGATGAGATGAATAACTTGTAGCGTGTGTGAAAAATGCCATGCCTTACCGGGATTCGAACCCGGGACCTCCGGATGAAAAGCCGAGACGCTACCACTCGAGCCACGAAGGCCGGCCAATTTTATTATTTTTATACGGATTTGAATACTAGATCGTGGATACCGGTGTTCTTTGGTGGTTTTTATTTTTTTTGTTTAACCTCTAGAACCACCGTTAAGATATATATTCAGGGATATTCAGAGATGAATAAATTGTAGCTCTTTGGTGGTTGGATTTCGATTAACCACACTTCTCAGGAGTGGTTGATCTGAGATTGTACAAGACTACACTTCACTCGAATTCATACACATCATCCTCATTCATCCTCTGAAGTAATATCTTACGGCAGTTCCGGAGGCTACACGGATAAAGAGGGAGAAATTAGTTTTATTAACGAATTAAATATAAAAGGAAAGTAGTATTGATAAAAATATGCACTGTAATCAGTTTGAGTGTATTATAAAAATTACATTTAAAATCAGGAAATGACTAGCAGTAAAAGTAAATTCATTCATATTTACAGATCATTATTTACATTAGTGTGTTTGAAGGCAGGTGTCCCTATGTATGTCCTTTTTTAATTAAACTTCATTGGACGATTGATAAATTTCTTAGTAATATTAGTGACAGAATTATAAATAAATATTTTTGAAAAGATATAACTAGCTTTCAATGTCAATGAATAGAAAACCATTAACACAGTAATAAAGAGAAACGTATCAATTTTCCTAGACAGCAATAGTTCATCAACCTATATAAATCTATAAATTAATTTTAGAATATGTTTGAAAATATAAATATTCGACTTACAATCGAATAAAAAATATGAATTCAAAAATATAACTAAGCTAATCTTAAATAATATTCTATTTATGAATAATAAAAAAAGGAATAGTTTTCGATAGAATAGCAAGGAAAATGTTGAGTCTAGAGATTAATTTATCACTGTTAGATTTATTGTTATGCTACTGTTAATATTACATCCCCAATAAAAGCCTACACCGATGTTATGGTAGTCTAACATTATCATCATTTAAAATCAGTTACGTCAACAATGTACATTCACAAGCTTAGTATAATCTAATCGATTAAAAAAAAATTTTACTTTTTGTTTTATAACCTACCGATTTATCAAGGTCAGACAAGTAAATATAAACCCAACTTTTTAATGTTATATTTCTTCAACAAATTTCTTTAAACTCTCCAGAAAGTTATTTTATAAAAAAGTTTCATTAACTTTTAAACTTTCCAGCCATTAGAAATTAATCGCCTTATGCCTTTAAGGCATTAATCACCTTATTTACTAACTCAACTCAACTTATTGTTTATCAATATAACAAATCCCAATTAAATATAACACAAACATTACCTTATTCCAGTTCACTCCAGGAAATAACTAACCATATATTAACATTATTATTCTTAAGAAAAGCAAATTAAACTGGTTTCTCTTATACTTTAAAATCAACCATTAAGATATACAGGAAATCACTATCTAAGATGTTTTACATTTTTTTTTTTTTTTTTTTTTTTACAAATTAAATGTAGTGAAAGAATCAATTGATAAGAATTCTGAGTAATTCTAAGGTATTGTAACAGGACCAGTATAACGGACCAGGGTAACGGATTTCTTTCAACTACAAGAAAGAAAGAGAAAATAATAATGAAAAGAAGAAAATAAAAGGGATTCTTTTCTTAGAACAACAGGTTCGTTTAAAAATTTGTATTTTGTAATACAGACAATGGCACCTCCAAAAGTTATTTTTCGATCAGAAGGATTACCGGACCGCAATAAGAACTTATAGAAAAACGTAAAAGCGCGATCAATGAAAATTATTACGCTTCAACAATTAAAAAGATGAGTCGGGTACTAATTCTGCAGGCCAACGGATATAAATATAACGCAGTCGTGATAACAAGCGATAACAGTGAGTAGTTCTGCTAGGCCGTGTTCGGCGCATTCGTGATAACAGCGAATAAAGAGTATGTCGCGAGTATTCCAGCACGTACAGTGGGTGAATACAAGAAGTTGTTCGATGAGTTATTGGTAAACATTAATGAAAATGACAATATTATATTCATTCATTCATAAAGAGTAGGATAGTTCTTTTATAAACAGTAAAAGTAATAGTACTTGCGGAAAGTGAATGGTATGAACTTTAGAACCAAATAAATAGTTTTCTGTGGAAGTAATTTTATAATTAGCTACATTTATTATATATATGTAGATTAAAGTAAAGAGGCATGGACAGATACTGTTTTGTTTATCTACTTTACTAGACAAACAAAACTAAAATAAACTATATAAATATGATGGTTGACTTTTATTTTTGATAAGTAGTCATAATTGTAAAGTTTTATATTTTATCTACTCTACATAACTTATAACTAAAGTATTTTTGTGACAGAAAACGTCCTCAAGATAATAAATAGAAGTAATTATCAAAGTGACACGTTTCTATACAACACAGTTGATCAGGGCACAATAATATTGTCACAATAACTTGTTATCATTGTTATCAAAGGAAACTAGAATCAACGGTAACTAGAATCAACTAAATAGTCGGCTGACCTTCAGCGCTAAGTAGGGTTCTAGGTAGAAGGATGGAGCTCAGCGTCAACACCACATCTTATTGTTCAACAGTAGAATAAAATATATCTCACGAAATGATTCTTTTATTGAAAATATTAGAATATAGATTAACAGGGAAGGAAGTCTATAAATAATTTCATTTCATCTAAGGCTAATCTAGTTAGTTTGAGGCGACCAATATAGTATTTTTTTCAGGTGGAAGGAAGTGACGTTAACTCAAGCCAACACTATGGAAATTGTATTATTTTTCCTGCTACACACATATTAGTTTCTTACTGAGGTACTTCCTACCTAGTGCACTATGAACTACTGGATCTCTTCTATTAGTTTTAATCTATTTAATAAATACGAGTAGTTAAGATTTATTTAATAATTCTATAAGCTTCGTTAAATTACATATTCTTGATTAACATTCCAATAAAAAAAAATTTTAAATAAGGAATAAAAATCGGTAGAAGATTCATTTTTTTTTTTTTTTAAGAATTAATTTTTTTTTTAATTTTGCATATATATTATTAATATGACCATTACATCAAATTTTTCATAATTTCTAAAGACAACTGAAATAGAATTTAATTAAAATCATAATTAAATGAATAATTTAAAGAAAATAGAATGCATTTACCATGAATAATAATGATAATATTTTAACGTAATTAAAATTTCAGTATATTTAATATTTAAATACCGGTAGTGAATAGAATGAATAAATGATTATATATTTACTGGATATTTGTACTAATAAATACATATATACTCGACAGTAGGTGTTACAATAATGATGTAAAGTAACAAACATCAGCAATTAATATGTAATATATAAATAATATTAAATTTTTAAAAATGTAATTTTTATTTTTAATCAATTAAAAAAAAGTGTTGCCCAGTTTTGCGCAAGAATTTACTCACCATTGTAACTAAGTCACTAAATAAGCGCATATGAAAAAAATACATCCCTATACGGTCAACCTAACCTCAATTGTTAACAAAATTAAATTGAGCATAACTCGAGATCAACTTAACCAATTTTCATAAAATTTTCCGAAGTACAACTTCAAATATACTGCTATAATATATACTACACTATATAGCATAACTAAATTTCAATGAAATTTATCAAGTGGTTTTGTAGATTTGCGTCCGAAAGTAATAGTGTACTTTTCTTTGAAAAATCAATAAAAACCTTCTATCCTTTCAATTAAAAAAAAAAAAAAATCATAAAATTTATCTTTTGAACTTCTTTTTAAAATATGTTTATTCTACTCCAACTTTAAAAATAAAAATAATTTGATAGATTTTACTAATATAATAAAAATAAATAAATTTAAAAAAAAACGGTTATCCGAATTGCATTCATCCACATTTAATTAACCGTTTTTAAATTTCTTTGGAAATGAGGAATAAATGCTAATCTCTTCATAACGATTGTATGAAAATATATGTTATTCTTGTACTTTCCGTAAATTATGATGTCTGAAGTAAAAATGTTATATGCTTATCTCTAAACGATAAAAGAACTGAAATTTTTTATTGTTATGTGTGTTTCAACACATAGGGGAAAAAAATTAAAGAGAAATTAAAAAACAAGGTGAATGCCTGGGGGCGAATCGTGGCGACGTATAGGGCAGAAAGGCAGCTTAGTTGCTAAAGATGCCTTGGTTCGGGGCACATGCAAGAGTGTCCCGGATCCGGGGTACTTCTTATGACGCATGGGAGCCCCTCGAGATTTGAGAGGGTCGCGCTCAGGGGAGAGATCCGGATGTGCGAAAAGCTCATTCAGCCTTCGGTAGGGATAGGAGTAATGACGAGAAGGGTAGCTCCCCGGAGGAGGAGCATTTCGGTACTCCACAAGCGGAGGGTCGGGAAGCTTCAGTGAGACCGAAGAGACCCTGATGGGAGGTGCAGTTACTGGATCCAAACTTGGGGGGGGGGGGCAGTAGGATAATCTGCTGCCACAGCACTGCGCAGCGGCTGATGAAATACCTAACGGCGGTTTCAGTTGTTGCGTGAGTGCTTAGTAAACATAAAAAAAAACAAAAAATAAAAAATAACTTTCGTTAGAAAAAATCATATATCAATAGAGAACTTTTAAAAATATTAAAGGCGATTCAATTTCTTTACTAATTACGTAATATGTACGATAAAAAATATATATAATTAATTTGTAATAGTAGTAATAAAGGTAGTTAGTATAATGTAGTTATCTGTAAGAAATTATTAACGTAAGTCCAATTAATTTAATCCATTTTAATTATTATTAAACAGTAAAACAATTGTTATTTTTTTTTATTCCCTAGACAATTTAATTAAATCTTTTTATCTAGTTAGAAATTTATTACTTTTATTTTTAATAACGTAGTATCTAATAAAAGTGTTTTACTAAAAAGTATACTTAAGCAAAAAATCATTATAGCTTAATGGATTAAACTCTGGACATTATTTTAACTATCGAACTCTTTTCACGCAGACATTAAAAAATATTGGAAAACTTACGAATTTAAAAAATACATATGCTTTCATTATAGACAGTCTTAACTAATGATCTTTAGGAATTTTTTTTTTGTTATTTGTCAATATTTATTTTTTTATTATTATTTAAAATATTTTTTATAAATACTAATTTCTTCTTCTCTGTGTATTTTTCAAAAAGTCATCCTTTCTTTTTTGAGGCCTACGCATTCGTATTTTAAATTGAAAAAAAAAATACATAAAATCAATAAAAATATGTAATAACTTTTAAAAAATAATTAAAAAACTGCTCGAAAAGAATTTTTTTTCTAACTATTGTTTAAATATTGATTTACTACTGTCAGCTCCTAATTTAGGGCTAATAAATTACTGGTAAATCTTTTTAATGTAGTTAGAATTTATGAAAGTTGAAATTCAATAGAGAATTGAAAAATATTAATCTGTTAATTTTTTAGAGCAGTTTTAAAAAATATTAGTTTATTATTATTATTACTTTAAATTTATTTTATTAGTAATAATCAGAAAGGGGAAAATAAGTTTAAATTTAAATTATATTATACATAAATTCAATAAAATTTAACATTTTACTGAAGTTATACTCATAATTACTAAAAATTAAATTTTTATTTATTATCTTCTTGATATTGTCATTCTAAAAGTGTTCCCAAATGAGTTGACATATTTTTTTTTGAACACATTTTTTATTTAATAATTGATAATATTTTTTTTTTATTAGAAAATAGTGACATGGAGATTATGTGAGATACAAAACATCTGACACAACTATGCCCCGGCCTTGACTGCATATGTTCACTTTTTTTACAAAATTTTCCGCAACTTGTTGACAATATCGCAAAATCGCTTATAACGTCGGCAATGTTTTGTCACATTTCTTCTTTGTAGCTCTCAATTGCTTGTGGTTTATTGATGTACACTTTAGTCTAAAGACAAACCAAAATAAAAAGTCCAACGGTATAGAGTAAAATGATCTTGGCGGCCAATTCACATCACCTCCCTTCCGAGGTTATACGACCATTAAATTTTTGTTTCAATAACTGCAGGATTTCATAAGCAATATGGTATGCTGCACCATATTGTTGAAATTACATGTCTTCCGCATCCATATCATTAATTTTAGACCATAAAAAGTTTGAAATTATCTCACGATATCGAACTCCATTGACTATAATGATACTTCCATTTTTATTTTCGAAGAAGTAAGATCCAATGATTCTCCTAGCCCAAATTCCGTACCAAACTATGACCCTTTGAGGATACATAGGAAAAAATTCTTCAATTTTTTTTTTTTGGATTTTCTGATTCCCAAATTTAACAATTTTTTTTATTGACAAAGCCGGTAAGAAGAAAACGTGCCTCACTCCTAAAGATGACCTTTTTCAAAAACTTATTATTTTTATTATTAATCTTATATATATCGTATTATTAATACTCTTGTTGTTGTCGTTGCTATTACTATTATTGTTTGTTGTGTATTATTGTCGTTTATTATTATTACTATTACTATTGTTGTTGTCATTATTACTGATTTTCTTTCTATATTCTTAAATTCATAAATTGTATTTATAAAAAACATTTTTTATTGTTAGTCTCTTAATATCCTGATGGAACTACGAACAGCGACAATATTAAACGATAAATGAATTTTTTTTTCTTAAGACCCCTACTTATTCAGATTAATAAATAAAAAATATATTTTATTTTAAGTTCATAAGCCTTAGTATTAGTGATTAGTATCAGGGAACATAATTCAAATATTTTTTTCTATTAACTGTAAATTTCAAATTTTTACTTCCTTTTACAAAATAAAGGAAGTATTGTGATCACAAAAAATTTTAGTTTTTTAAATTTCAACGGAAATATCCACTCTGACCATCCCTGAATCCATTTTGACTGGTTCCGAGGTGACATCTGTATCTACGTACGTATCTCGCATAATTAAAAAACGATTAGCCGTAGAATAATTAGGATTTGCAACATCTTTAGGACTGTTACAACATCTAATTGTTCACCTTCTCTTTTGATTGCAATAGACTGGACCAAAAATGTCCAAAAAGACCAAAATATAAAACATTTGAATTTTGGACATTTTCTTAAGTGCAGTAATAAGCCCTCTTAGAGAGATTTTCAACAATATATCATAAGTGGTACTTATTTACATTGGTTCCAGAGATATAGCCCAAAAAAATTTTAATTAATGAAATATTTGGATCTTACACTACAAGAGGATGGCACATCAGTTTGAATCCGCCTTCATTTCCTTTTTTTTTTTAATTCTTTTTTTAATTTAAATAGATTGATTTATTAATAATTATTAATGTGTGATTGTATTAAAATTTATACAATAAATAATACTTCAATAATAAAAAATTTAAAAAAATTGTAATTGAACTGGAGGATCTTATCTCACTCTCAAATGAAATACGTTTAAACGAAGTGCAGCAAAAAATGTGTATATGTTATTTATTAGGCGTGAAAGGAAATCATATGGTACCCACATCAGATTTTTTACAACTTATAAACAGAATAATATTTTATTAAGTACACTTGAAAAATTTAAAGTAAAGATTAAATAAAAAAATAAAAAATAAAAAAATACAATTGGTTTTTTTAAGTATGAATGAACTTTAGACCTTATTAATTTAATCATTATAATTTAACAATATATTTGTTATAATTATATAAATATTTTTTAAATGGAAAACAAGTATTTCTTGTAATTTTCTATGTAATATTTCTTAGGTATCTTCTTCTTTTTTTTCATTATATTTCGTACTATTTCAAAATAGTGTAATAATTTTTATTTTCATTGAAATTTAAACGTTTAACTTATATGCCTTTATAGTATAACTAATAATATATTTTTTAAACATGCACACAATACACAATAAGCGTTTCAAAGAAAAATAGTTTAATATCATTCAGCAGTCCCATTGTTTCAAATAAAGAACTCTTATTTAATATATTTTTTTCACAAAAATTAATGTATTTTCTGTTCAAATTAAGAGAAAAGAACGCAAAAATTTGCTATTTACTATTAAATTAAAATTATATATAATATCTATCTTCTTATAAATAAAATACTTTTAAATTAAATATCTAAGTTGAATCATTATCAATACAAAAAATACATATTTATTATTTATATATGTTTATAACCTTAACCTTAGCTAAAGTATTATCAGAAAATATAATTGAATACCCAAATCTATAAAATATTTTAATAATAAATAGTTTTAATATTTACTTCTGATCAATAATAAAAATATTTTTAAAATTAATTTTATTCCAAGATATTTCTAAATATTCTATACAGCTTTGAATCAAAGATACATGGAGGAAAATTCTGGACATTAACATTCTGTATACAGATTGTTAAATTGTTAAATAATAAGAAATTAATTTCGATAAGGAAGTTATAGAAATTTATTAATCTATATCTCTTAATTTACTAAAAATATAACATTTCTAACAGGAAAATATGTTGAAATATTTAATTCTATATGTCAAATATCATTATTTAAGGTCATAATTTCAAAAAAAATAATTGATAAAAAGTATATTTTCAAACCAAATTTAAGTTTTAAAATTAAAAAAAAAAAAAAATAGATAAATTAAATATTAAAAAACGCAGTAACTATTTAAAAAAATAATATTATTCAATTCTTATTTTAACTTCTGAAGTCTGCGCCAAATAAAATGCTAATTAAATTTGGTTCAGACATAAAAAAATCAAAATTTGAATAAGAATAAAACAATAATATTTTTTAATATCAATGTACTTATTTTAAACCGGTTTTAATATTTTATAAAAGTATAAAAAAAAAATCATTCACATGAAATATTCAAAATAAATAGCTTTATCATCATAGAGATAAAAATAACTAATGTAAAGATAGAATTTATATAACTTCTACAGAGTATGACCTAAGGTTATTTGGAATGTGGTATTGTGTATTTTTTTTTTTATTAAAAATTTCAAATTAACTTTATTGATCTTAAAATGAAAATATTTTAAATATAAAAATAACTCCAAGATATATATGTATCATAGAATTATACCAATCTAATAATAAATAATACCAACAATCAACAAATAAAACAAATATTTGAACTTGGAATTTTCTATTTAAAAATCTATCTCAAATTATTTAGAAGAAACAGTTTAAGGATATTTGACTTAGCGAAGCTAAGTCTTTCTTTACTTCAAGTTTGCTAAAAATCGAGTTTTAACTCGATCAGTTTACTATTTCAACTGTGAAATAGTGACATAGTTACCACCAAATTAATTTTGATTATGAAGCGATTTTTATAAAATTTCACAATGGGATTCTTTGATATTAGACGTAATGGCGTATGTACTTATAATAATACCAGTATTTATTAATAATACCAGTTAAAAAAAAAAAAAATGTTCTATTTCAAAATGAAAACTGTTGGACAGTTTTTTTTTCAGACGAGGAGTTAAAGAAATTTACTGGAGGGGTGTTTCAGTTGCCAATCCACAAAACTGATGTCCATCCACTTCTCTTGCGACCCATTATTTCCTGATATCGCCCACCATTTCTAGTTTCTTTTCAAGGGGTTACATCTTAGATACTTCATTTTTTACATTTTTACTCCATATTTAAGACTAAAGTTTGTCTTTGAGAACCTTCTACGGTGTATAGCACCGGTGTATAGACTTGTTCATACGTAACGTTATTAATGATACGTAATCTTTCTTGTGGTGTATTATAAAGTTACTTTTTACATTTTCTTTCCTTCAGACCTTATTTAAAATATAAATAAAATGTGGATATGGTGGAACTTCTCATTTGACATTCATCATTTAGTGGTATTCGTTGTTCTTGAAATACTGCTTACAATATTATTTATGTAGTAAGATTATCTTTTGCAATAACTAAACCTTTGACATTCAATTAAAATAAATTTAGCTTCTCAGTCGTGTTCGACCATTGGCGATTCAAAATCTCCTGGCAGGTTTTACGGGTGGTTTGCAATTGCATTTCCAATTTGATTAGCTGAAATCCAACCCTCAAAGAATACCGGTATCCATAATCTAGTATTCAAATCCATATAATAAAAGCAACTGCCTTTACAAGGACGTGAATCTTAGAACTTTTGACTTTGAAAATTAATTGATTTTGCGATGATGTGTTTAACCACTAGACTAACCCAGCGGGTTCGACAATCAATTAAATTTGACAATTCCTTTTTATTTATTTTAATGAAAATTAATATATTATTAATAATAATATAATATTAATTAATATACATATTATTAATTCAAATTTTATATACAGATCAACTTGTTAAACTCAGTACAAAATGAATTAATTTGTATGTAATCTGTAATGTATGTAATCTAGTAGTTTTTTTATATCTAACCTACGACATCAATTCAAATACACTCTTTATAAAAAAAAAAAAATTAATTAATTTTCTTTTTTTGCAAGTACCTAAAGTTATGAAGTAATAAAAATAAAAATATGATTTGATAGACATCTCTCAGTCTATTCTCTTGTTGAAGAGAAAAACTGTTTAAATCGTGCCAAAATATAAAAATACACATTTTACATTGTCTAATAAGAACATTTTTGTTCATTTATATTTACCCTTTGTAACTACGAAGTAAAAATAAAGTATTTTAAAGTTTTATACTCTTGTTAATAAGAATAACGTGTTCAACAGAGAGTATTTATTTTTAATTTTAAAAAAATTAACATATATACAACCGATGAGAAACATACATAAATTTATTTTAATCCTTGCAATTCGCTTTTTTCATACGATTAAATATTTCCCTATTTCTATTTATTATCATGAGCATTCGAGGTCGTATTACCTTTAAGCTAAGCAACACTCCCACATGAATAGTTAACTACAATGTCACAAGTATTTTTACTCGATTATACCAAAAAAAGGCAAACGTACATTAGTTTCATGTAGTTTACTTTGCTTATTGGCTGTTAATTCAAGAATAGCCGGGTCAATTTTGATGAAATAAGTATCAAATGATTTATCTGGATGCTGGATGGTTGGTTAAAATAGCAATGTAAAGATTTTTAAATTATATGAATTTAATAAAAATTTATATTAAGTGGTTAAAAATATAATTTCAGTATATATATTTTTAATAAAAATCCATAAATGCAGTAGAAATGATGGATTAAATCATTTATCATGAGAAAAAACACTTTTTTTTTTATATTTTTAAACCTGTAAACTTCAAAAATATTTATTAAACACGCAAAAAATTAAAATATCTGTTAACACTTTGTCATATAATTTAAACTTTTGTCAGTAATATACAGGTTAAACTGATTAATCATTTACTCGTTTATACAGCAGAAATTAATTTATTAAAATCTATCCGTTGATTAATTTGTGTTATCTTTACATTTATAGATATGTATATAGTTATAATATTTTTCTAGGGAATTTTTAGTATCATTTTTTATTTCTACGTTAAGTTGTCCTAGATGTTTGTAGTAGTAAATCGTGGATACCGGTGTTCTTTGGTGGTTGGGTTTCAATTAACCATACTTCCCAGGAGTGGTCGACCTGAGATCGTGTAAGACTACATTTCATTCACATTCATACATAATATCCTCATTCATCCTCTGAAGTAATACCTGACGGTAGTTCAGAGGCTAAACAGATAAAAAGAGAGAGATGTTTGTAGTGTTACCACTTTATTATAAAAGAAAGGGTACGTTAAACTTAGAAACGTTTTTATAATAATTATAATTTTCAGAAAAAGTTTTTTTGAACAAATTTTTTTTATTGTAAATTTTATTTTATAAATTCCCATTGTAATCATATTTATCCTTCATTTGATTATTTTAAATATATTTTTATTCACTATTTATCGATAATAAGAAAAATAATAATAACAACAACCAACTTTATCAAATTAGATAATAATTTGTTTTCGTCTAATACAGCGCAATACTTCGGTATACAAGAAAGGGACTTATCATTTTTCCATTGATTAATATTAAATTATCGATTTACTTTAAAGATCTTCCGACCAATTTATTTTATATAAGATGAAAAGAATTTTCTTTTATGGTAACCATTAAAAAAAAATCTGAAATATTTGTTCTTTGTTTGATATGTACAAATAGTATGTGCTTAAATAATTTCCATTAGTCTTTCAATTTTTTTGTTGTACTTAATTAATTTAGTATCTTCACAATTTTCTATTTATTATTATTATTTTGTACCAATTTTATTTTAAAAGATAAATATAGACTTAAACAAGTTTATTTCTTTTTTATTTATTTAAATATAAATTTCGATACGAGGCTGCTTTGATCGAGGTTATGCCACGATTTTCCTTGATCTGTCCAGGTAAAAGTTAGAGTAGTCTCTTTCATTTTTCTGGAGTATAAAATGTACTATTACTGGTATGTATAGGGATCAGAATAAAATATTTATTTTTAAATATTTTTATTTAGTAATGAATAAAATATATTTATATATAGGAAATTATGAATTAAGGATTCTTATTAAATTAATAAAGTTATTAGTAATAATGAAAATATAACAAATCAAAGATAATTTAATAAAATAACAAATATGATTATTAATAACAAAACGTGATTATATTTTAAATAACTTGAAATTGAATCAGTAAAAACGGTTTTTTAAAAATATGGTAGTAAAAATTAGTAAAATTCCAAAAATTCAGAAGATATCTAAAAGAAATTAAAAAAAAAAAAAAAAATAATGAAATATGGATTACAAGAATATATACTAACAAAATTAAAAACAAAAATCGAATTTTTAAAAATGTTTTCTTATTCTTTCTTTCAACCCTGCTGTGACACTGGTTGGATACCAGTTTGAAAAAAGATTAAATATCTAATAATGGTGATACCAGTTGCTATTCAGAAAATACCAGTTATTTCTGATACCAGTTATCACACCTCGTTTACCATTAAAAAAAAATTTATTTTTTCCTGCAATAAATGTTAGAATAAATTAATAAAAATCATTAACAAATTTTGGAATTTTTCCTTTAAATTGGTTTTGTATTAATTTAATTATCTTACTTGTTATAGTACTTTAATAGGTACTAAGGGATTTTGAGAAAAGATCTGAAGATAATTCAATGCCAGCTACTACTGTAAATCACAAGCAGCAATAGTAATAAAATAAGTCACGGAAGATATAAAACTCGAACACCATTTAGCATAGAAAGTAAATGCTTATAAAATATTTGCGTAAAATAGGGCCGAATATGTTCATTTTTACTTCCTTGTACGAAGTAAAGGAAGTACCGAATTATCCGTTTTGACCATCCCTGAATCCATTTTAACCACTTTCGGCATGACGTTTGTACGTATGTATCTCGCATAACTCAAGAACGATTAGACGAAGGATATTGAAATTTTGGATATTTTTCTTTTAACCTCCCTAACCACCGTTAGGTATTATATCAGAGGATGAGATGAATGATTTGTAGCGCGTGTGAAAATGCCATGCCCGACCGGGATTCGAGCCCGGAACCTCCGGATGAAAGGCCAAGACGCTACCCCTCGCGCCACGGAAGCCGGAAAAATTTTGGATTTAGGACTGCTGTAACATTTAGTTGGACACCTCCCCTTTTTTGATTGTAATCGATTTGATAAAAAATGTCCAAAAAAAGTCCAAAATCCAGAAAAAATTGGACTTTGGACTCTTTCTTAACTGCAGTAATAGCTCTCAATTGAGGGCTTTTCAACTATATATAATAATTGGTACTTATTTTCATTGGTTTCAGAGTTACAACCAAATAAAATTTTAATTAATGAAATGTTTGGATCGTACAAAGGGAAGGCACATCGGTCGGTTCGAATACGACTTCACTTCCTTTTTATTTTAGTTTAAATATTCTGATTTATTAATAATTATTAACCTCTGATTGTAAAAAAAAAAAAAAAATGTGTATGTAATTTAATAGGTATACAATGAAGTCATGTAGTGTCCACATCAGATTTTTATATACTACATATAAAAAGGATTCTGGTATATTTTTTATAATTAAAATGATCAGGGAACAACGTATTTTTTTTCGATTGATCACTGGATGTATTATAACTATTACAAATCAAAAAAAAAAGATTCCATGTAAAATTTGAACCGATTAGTTTATTATATAATTGAAATAGTAAGCTTTGTACCTATTCACTACAATTATACAGCTAGGAAATTAGAAGTAAAGCCTCAATTTTATATTAAAATTAATATACGCAAGTCAAACTGAAATTTTATTTTTAATGTTTATTCCTGTATTGAAAAGTGAATTATTTATTTATATTTATCTCATTTCCTCCATAGAACATATTTCTATTAGTGTTAGATTAAACTGAATGGAGAAAATATTATTGATAAAACAGAAACCTTGGCATACAAACCTTCACTATTCATAGTCTAGAAATAATACTATTACTAGTTTCAAAAATTAAATTAATATGGTAAGACGACGGGAATTTTGGATTCAATTTCGAATCCAGTACATAACTAAGAAATATTTATTTTATTTAAATTTTGCCGACATTATTAATTA
>JAAAKQ030006589.1:0-18630 GCA_010016005.3 Zanna intricata | reverse complement strand
TAAATGTACAAATAATGAGTCGAGTGCGCATGTGGTTATTTTTGTAATTTGGCGGTATAGGGTACACTTCAGATTTACTTACTTTTTTTCAGAGCTGACTTATCTAACTGTTACTATTATTATTTTTTTTAACATGAATAGAATTATTGACGATGAAAGAATATGGGAATTTTTAGCAGAGGATAATGTAGATGAACCATACGTGCAATTATTTTCTAAATATTGTGTTTTTTATGTGATTAGATCTCTCAAAATTTTCAACCTATCTTAGAAAATACAGTTTCTTTCAAATCAAGGAACTCTGCTTTATACGTAGAGTAAAAAAAAATCAGGTAAAGGAAAAAGATAATACTCATGAATTATGCAAATTTTATGTAATTAAAAAAGGACGATTTTTATTTATATTTGTGGTAATTGTTATACCGGTTGTATTGAAATGACATGTGATTTATACAGATATGGAGAGTTTTTTAACCTAATGTTATTTTTTTGAAAATTATTTTATCAAAAATAACAAAAGAGTGGGGATGTAAATGACCACATGTAAGTTAATTTAGTCCGCACAACAATTTGTCTCTGATCGGCGCGGTTGTTAAGGGTTAAGGAGTCTGCTTAATAATGATATTTTTAAAAAATCTGAAGTGGTCACCCCATGACTTCCTTATATGCCTATTAAATTACATATACACATTTGTGTTTCTGCACTTCATTTAAATTTATTTAATTTGAAAGCGAGATATGATCCTCCAATTCTTTAATAGAGTCAACAGTTACATAATTGTTAAAATACGAGTTTTTATTAACAGCAAATATTTATAAAATTATTAATTCAACAATCTTACCTGAAATATACCGTTACAGTAAAAGTCTTTTTTTTATTCTTTAAATAAATTTAACTCTTATATCTATCTAATACTATTTTTTTAAAATTATGATGCAACCATCAACAAAATGAAAACAAAAATGAAACAGGAGAAGATTACTAGATTTTATAGTGATATTTATTATCAAGTAGACTGATACAAATGCATATAAAAATAATAAGATTTTACATAATAATTTTCAATTAATATTAAATAATCAGATTTCACCAAATCTGATGTGGGATACTACATGATTTCCTTGTATGCTCTATTAAATTACATTTAAACATTTTTAAAAATGCATAAAATTTAATTTCACTAAAAACTGCTGATTTTTTTCATATATTTTTTTTATTGTTATTGAATTATTATTTATTGGGAAAATTTGTTTACAATTAGAGGTTAATAATTATTAATACATCGATATATTTAAATAAAAAAAAGTTTAAAAAAGTAGGGGTTGAAGTATGATGTGCCTTCTTCTAAAAATATCCAAATATTTCATTAATTCAAATTTTATTTGGCTACATCTCTGGAAACAACGAAAATAAAAAATAAGTACCACTTGTGATATATCATTGAAACCTGCCAATGAGGCCTAATTACTGCATTTAATAAGAAGTCCAAAATCCAAATTTTTTTGATATTTGGTCTTTTTGGACACTTTTGGTTTAGCTGGTTACAACTAAAAGGGGAGGTGCGAACTAGATGTTACAGCAATCCTAAATCTAAAATTTTAACATTCTACGACTAATTGTTTTAGAGTTATGTACGTATGTACAGATATCATGCTGAAACTAGTAAAAATGGATTCAGGGATGGTTAGAATGGATATTTCCATTGAAATCTGAAAATCAAAATTTTTTGTGATTACAATATTTCCTCATATGTAAAAAGGAAAGAAAATACAGAAGTTATTACAAGGTATACTTAAATTGGTCTAGTAATGGTTTAATTAATATTACAAAATAATAAAGCATACATAACTGATACAGACTCTAAAATACTAATTGAAACTCTGTATCTGGTTGTATTGAAATGACATCTGATTTATACATATACGAACTCTCCGTATTTGTATAAATCAACTAAATTTTAACCTAATGTAATTTTTTTTATGAAAAATAATGAAGGTGGGGATGGTAATGACAGCTTGTTAATTTAGTCCCAACGGCAATTTGTCTGATTGGTGTGATTGTTAAGGGTTAAGACAATACTTTTGCAACTGAGTTTGATTCCTTGATTAATTTTTGGAGAACTGTACAAATTCCCCAAAATTTTATTATTAATTTAATAATTTCCACATCATACAGTAACAAAAGAAAACTAGGTCAACTTTTTTTTTCTTTTTGTTTGATATTACCACAAAAATCAGAATCTTTTAACATATGAAAAATGCCACACACGACCAGGATTCAAACCTGGAACTTCTGCTTAACATCATTGTTTGTATAAGTTGGCCAATATAAAAACTTATTCTATATAATGAAGTTGACAACTCCAATGCAGTACAACTTGGTAAGTTGTAATGCTAGGTTAGGTATTTGCCCTTTATCAACAGCTGGGATGGTTAGTTGAATAATAACATTCATTGTTAACACAATAAAATTATTTTTTCAAATGGTTATTGTTTACTTTTATTACAGGAATGTTCTTTTTAAGAACTTGAATGTACTATTCTTACTGATATCACATCAAAATTGAATCCATTGCCTCAAAAAAATTGGCTATTCCGTTGTGAATTATGCATTATGTGATATTGTGTATATTTTCTGTTACTAAAAGAAGGTTCTTGTAGGATGAGAACTAGCTAACAGAGGAAAGTAAACCAAATTAGAATTTAATCTGCAGGAACATTAATAGTAAGAAGGCAACAATCTGGACACTTTTATCTACATATCTGGCATAAAGAGGCAAATAAACAGCAGAAGCAATGTGCACAAAGAGCCAAAGAAACAGTAGAGGTAAATATGTTTTTTTGTAACCAAATGATTTTCATGAAGACCCAGACAAAGTTTACAAAACCAGCTAAACAATGGATAACTTCTGAGATATTTGGGCAAGATAGAATAGACAGACTGAAGGAAGACTACAAAGAAAAATGAAATTAAAATAGTTAATACAAGGTAATACTACAAGAAGAAAAACAGAAGAGTAAGTATAGAAGAGATAAAACATTGCTAAACAACTGCAGACAATTTCCAAATTAAGGAGGGCAGGTTTCAGCTACTTGGATATTAGTTTGATGTGTAATAGCAGATCTCAAATTTATAAGAAAAGGTTTGCCAGTGTTTTATAATAAGTTAGGTCAGGTTAGAAGGTTAAGCTGCAACTATTTTTTAACAAAAAATAAAAGACTGAATTTAGTTTGGAAGGAGTTTAGTATGTACCATTTTATTATTTAATTTTGTTGGCAAAAAAACACTAAATATGAAATTGGTAACAAATACAGCCAAATGGCCTATATGCAGATGCTTCATAATTAAGAAATATTAGTTATTTAAAACAGCTACTTGGGAGTACCAGCATGGGAGACTTTAAAGTCTATCATTGAGATATTACAAAGATAATTTGTTAAGGTTGACTACCTGAAAACATTTCAAGAGCTTAAAAAAGTAGTTTTGCAGTTAGAAGAGTGCAAGGAAGAAAATTGTAATAAATTTTTTTTACACAAAATAAAACAGGGCATTTAAATGATAAATACCCAACAGTGGAAAACAAAATCTAGGTCAATTAAAGGTGGAAGAGGCTGGATCTGGGAGTTTCCAATAAACAGAAGGAGGAAGGTGGCTGGGCATTATTAGTTAAATTTTAGGAAAGCCTAACTTATTCCTAGGAAATTACAAACATAAAAAATTAAAAATCAACTGTTCACAATATGCTTGTCAAACAAACAATTTATTTGTTGGAAATTGAATAGTATATATATATATATATATAAATATACATTTATTATGGATTGTAGTATATAAAATATATCAAGGAAAAGGGGGTTAAATTAGAATAGTACAGGTGTCCCAAAATTAATGCAAGACTTGAATTTGCCGCCATTTTACAGTAAATAGTTAATGGTAAATGTTGGCAATCCTGAAAAAATGACAATTTGACAGCTGATAGTTTAGGGTTAGCAAAAATGGAGCTTTATACAATACAACAATGTGTTTTTATTATTGAACAATATTTCAAAAATAATGAAAGTTTGGCGGCCGCAGTTTGAAAATTTTGTACAAAATATGGTCAAAATAGTGTTGTATCCTTGTCAACTGTGAAAAGATTAACTGAAAAATTCAGGGAGACTGGATCAGAGACGCTAAACACACCGGTCGTCCAAAAAGAAGCCGTTCAAATGTTAATATTGAAGCAGTGTGTGAGAGTGTTGGTGAAAATCCAGGAACATCAATTTGGCATTGTGGACAAAAATTGCAAATTTCAAGAAGCTCTCTACAGCATATACTCACAAAAGATCTGTGTATCCATGCTTTCAAAATTCAATTAACACAATAACTGATGCCTAATGACCATGGACAGCGAAGAGAGTTCATGGAATGAATTATTGAACATCAACAAGTGGATGCTGATTATTTGAGCAAAATCATCATAAGCGATGAAGCACATCACTTTGACGGCTTTGTTAATCGCCAAAATTGCTGTGTTTGGGGTTTGGAGAATCCACATGTGATTTTCGAACAACAGATACACCCACATGTCACTGTTTGGTGCGGATTTTGGGCTGGAGGTATCATTGGACCATACTTTTTTGAAAATGGGGCTGGTCAAGCAGTAACTGTTACTGGTGCTCGATATCGCGACATGATAACACAGTTCTTTCTGCCAAAATAGGATGGTATTGATGTGGCCAACATGTGGTTTCAACAAGACGGTGCCACATGCCATAAGGCGTGTGAAACAATTCAATTACTGCATGAGACATTTCCTGGTCATGTATTCTCCAGTTTCAGTGATCAGAATTGGCTCCCTAGATCGTGTGATTTAACCACATTAGATTTCTTCTTATGGAGTTATTTTAAGTCAAAGGTCTATGTCAACAAGCCCACAACAACCTATGCATTGAAAGATGAAATTAAATGCTGCATCAACGAAATTCAGCCACAATTATGCAGAATGTCATGAAAAATTTCGACGAAAGAGTGTGTATGTGCCAGCAAAGCCATTTGCCCGATGTGTTATTCATAAATAACCCTCTCCTATGCACTTTATGATTCATTAAAAAAATAACAACCTAAAGACTAAAAATGGTGTTTTCAATTTAATAAAAATTTTGGGACACTCTATATGATACAGTGAACATTTTTCAAAGGATGAATATGTTCTTGTAATTGAAAGCAAGATACAAAATGATTTGAAAGTAGAAACTGACACAAGATGAACTTAACAATAAGGTGAAGTTTCCAGGAATAATGATTTCTAAGAAATCACTGTCATCAGATTTTCTGTAAAGACTATTATCCAATTCAACAGAAGACCATCCTTGAACTATGAATACTGTAAACAAAAAAATTCATGAAAAGGAAAGCAATGGCTTGCATCAAACATGCATCTAAGCATTGCCAAATTGTGTTAAGAAAAATTAGGAATACAGGCCATAAGGTGATTTCTATAAGTTGAATGGAATAACAATTAGTAATAAATATCCAATGATACTTTTAAAGTATATTTTACAGATGAATATGCAATAAATTTTTAATAGGGTACACAGATACCATTTTTACTTCCTTGTCTAAGTAAAGGAAGTGATCATGGAAAATTTTCGTTTTCAGATTTGAACGGAAATATCCATTTTTGCTAGTTTCTGTGTGATATGTAGGTACATTTGTATGCATCTCGTATAAATCAAAAATGATCAGCCGTAGACTGTTGAAATTTTGGATTTAGGACTGTTGTAACATCTAGTTGTGCACCTCCCCTTTTGACTGCAAACGACTGAACTAAAAATACAAAAAAAAAAAAAAGAAGAAAAACCAAAAAATTTAGATTTTTTGGAGTTTTTATTAACTGTAATAATAAGTCCTGATTGAAAGCTTTTCAACAATAGATCATAAGTGGTAGTTATTATTTTCATTGGTTCCAGAGTTACAGCCCAATAAACTTTTAATTAATAAACTGTTTGGATCTTATAAGAAGGCACATCGATTTGAATCAGACTTCATCTCCTACTTTTTTTTAATTTAAATAATATTGATTTATTAATTATTAAACTTTGATTGTAAAAATTTTTTTACAATAAATAATAATTCAATAATAGCAATAAAAAAAAATCAGAAGTTATGAATGAAATAAAATTTTATGTACTTTTCATTTAAAAAAAAATATGTGTATGAAATTTAATAGATGTACAAGGAAGTCATGTGATGTCCACATGAGATTTTTTTAACAATACTAACTGATATTAATAAAAAGGGATGAAATATTTTTGAATTTTCTCTATTAGTATATTAGGGTCTATAAAGCAGTTAAAAAATGAAATCAAGAATTAAAATTTTTCTATAAAAAAAAGGATCTGTATTGTACTGCTTTATATATAAAAAAACAGAAGATTTCTGAACTAAATTAGCGTGAAAAAAGTTCCTGATCCCAACTCTCACTTTTTCTTACTCTTTTCTCTTTCATTTTCACATATACATCAAAGGAAAGTATTCTTGGTACAGATATTAAATTTTAGCAGATGAAAATAACTAAAAGTGAATCACAAATTGTTAACTTCTAAGAATTAGATTTATGCAAACTAACACATCACACACCTGCTACCTTCAAGTGAATAATGGATGAGGGACTCCTGCCACGTTACACTGAAACTTGCTACTGGAAAAATAGAATTCATTTTTTAGCGTAAGAAAAATTCCTTTCCTGGATTCATTTCAATTGGATTACTGAATTGAATTACCTGAACTGGACTGAATTGGAGTCTGATTTTCACTGTGTCACAGAGGTCAGCAGGCTCTCTTAACTTGAAGAAACATAATTTTGTATCACAAAATATAGAATTTGATCATGAGTTAACTGCCAACAAATTAAAAAGACAACTTGAGAAACATAAGGCTGAAGGAGAAATAGAACCTTGTTATTTATGTCATCCATATTTATTAATAACCATTATAAAATTGTGAAATAGCTTTGTTGCACTGTGAAAAAAGTAGCAGCAGTTTTTAAGAGCCATAAACTAACCTACTGAATGAGAGCCATACTTTTAAGAATAAGAATCATATCAAACAATCAAAAATACACAGCACTGCACTAAAGCTAAACATTCTGGTCAATAAGTGAAGTTATACACTATTATTATGTGACAAACCTGGGAATGAGTACTGTTATTCTGGTGGCCTTTATGGCGCGAGTGGTATCATCTCTGCCTTTCATCCACAGGTCCCGGGTTCATATCCTGGTCAGGCATGGCATTTTTCACATACGCTCTACAATTCATTCATCTCATCCTCTGAAGATATCCCTAACAATGATTCTGGAGGTTAGACAAGTTATGAGTACTGTTATTCTAAAAAAGGGATAGTGATATGTATCATTGAACTTATGAGCAGAAAGTTTCCATCTATGAAGGAAATTGCCCTATTGCTGAGAATAAGATGTTGGCAGTTGTCTGGATTTTTTGACAAATTAGGTAATTTTTTACTACAAAAAGGTAATTTCTAATTTATGAGAAGTTATGAAAAATTACACCAATGCTGCCTATGACAAGTCACTGGATATCAAAATAATACAATGATGTTCTATAAATGCACTCGAGACAATCAAAACTATTTGACAATTTGTGGGTTACAGAGAAAGAGTGGGTAGTTTTCATTAGATTAGGTGATTAATAAACCTTCTATAAATTTAAATGTAATGTTGATCAATGCAATGAATAATTGAGAAAGTTAGATTAATAATTCTAGTTTATTTTAATATTCATTGTTAATAATTATTGACATTTTATAGCCAGAATTTTGTTTTAACATAAATTTTTTGTTGCTCCTAGCAGTATTGTATTATAAAGACAAATTGGTGCAGTCAGAAAAAAAGTTGTGCATAATGGAAATAAAAATTAATTTGACAAATTATTCTTCAGTTAAGTACAAAAAAAATAAAATTATATTCTGAACTTTAACAGTTTATTGAAAGTAAAATAATATTTCAGATTACTGTTCTTTAGTAATGTCACAAGAGTAAATAATTCATTATGAAAATATATCATTTACAAATGCTAATTACCTCAACACGTTTGATAAGTTCATTCAACAATCTGATGCTCTCAAGACGACGCTGTGCCATCAACAGCAACCTCTCCTCTGAAGCAATCTTCCTGTTCATATCTTCAGCCTCCTTTGCTTTTAATATCTCCAATTGTTTTAATTTCCTCTTTTCCTCACGCTGTTTACGCCTTTCTAATTTCTCTTCTTTCTCTTTTATTTTTCTCTTTCTGCAAAATAGATTTTACAACATAATTATTTTTTAATAAGCTAATAATATAAAAAAAGCAATTTAAATATCATAAAGTTTTTATTATATACTTTTTTATAAGTCATAATTCAATTTAGTAATTATTTTTTAACAGCTAACAGTCAACTGGTCCAGCAAAACTGTAATTTAGTAAAGCCCAATGATTACATTATACAGAAATATGATCCTTCAAATCTGATTTAAAGTGCACATTTTTCTCCTAAGCAAACTTACAAAATTAAAGAAATTTCCTTGATTAGTTCATCACCTTTCTTTTTTAAACTATCATTCCTTATTCAATAGGTACCACAAGAACTGGATCAACTGTATCTTGGCTCCACATATGTCATCACAATATTAGAATTTTTTAATCAATAATTTTTTTATCATAATCACTTGATTAAAAGATAACAAAGATTATTCAATTTTTCTTGCATCAATTTTTCTATCAATACCAGGATATTTTACTACTATAATAATATGGAGATAATGTGTAACTCACTGTTTCCTACTAAAAAAAGTAAATCTGATTTATCAACCTCAGCTGTTGTAAGTAAAATATCAGTTATTTTTTCCCTAAGAATAATGAAATTCATTATATAACAATTTCCTTGGTGAAGAGAGTAAAGATCTACTAGTAAAGCTGGATATAAACTAAAGTTATCACAGAAGCTCTAACACTAACATTGGCTGGTTATCAGTAAGGTTGGCTTGGTATGCTAGTAAAACAGTTGACAAACATACTGCTTGGCATAATATCAGACTGAAGAGGAAAGCAACATGGAAAGACTTTTACTCTTCACTATCTCTAGAAAGTCTGGCATAGGATATTTCTTATTCTTCCACCCATGTCATTTTTAGGATTGACAACTAATGTCAGGTCACCTGCAACTGTTATGACTATAGCACTATCACACAGGGTTGTTTTTCACTCAGTCAAAGGATTTTTTAAAATCTTAATTATACTCATAAAGGAACAAGGTCTTTGTTAAGATGCAAGTTACAACAAAAATTGCACAAATAATCGTGGATGACAAAAAAATTCTGTAGACATGGATATCGTCCTGAACAACTGGTAGTGGGATAGGGATGGTAACAGTGAGGCTTCCTAGCGTTAAATATTGGAAACAGTAACTTTTATAAAATTCAAGGGTTGTCTGTAAAACAAGGTTTCCAATTTTTTTTCACAAAGAAAAACATGTATATTTGCAATGAATCATACATTGTGGAAAGCCTGGACTTTCTACAATTTTTCTAAATAACTCCTGTTGCAGTCATTGCATTTCTGCATGTGGTGTACAATTTCTTTTTTCAACTCCTTGTCCTGAAATTCGTTCCACCCAGGTGTGACTTAGGAAAGAGAAGATAATCACTTGTTGCTAGGTTCGAGCTGTAGGGAGGTGTGCGAGATGTAATCCCATCCAAATTGGTGGATGAGGTCAGTTGTTGCACAAGTGGTGTGGGGACGAGCATTGTCTTGATGAAACACACTTCCTTCGTCAGCATGCCCCTTCTTTTGTTCTGAAGTAGCATGGCCAAAGTTCTTCAAAGTCTGACAGTAGCAATCAGCATTTATTGTTGTCCTGGTAGGCACAAACTTGTAAAAATTTACCTCCTTCCTATCCCAAAACACAGTCGCCATCACTTTGCTGGCAGACAATGTTCATTTAAAGTTTTGTGGCTTCGGTGCGATCCTGAATGCTGCCAATGAGAGGACTTTCTTTTGTCTCTGGTATTGTGTAATGTATCCAGGTTTTGTTGCCAGTGATAACTGAATCCAAGAATTCCTCGCCCTCTTCTGGATAGCAATCAAGAAATTCGTGGGCCACTTCAACCTGTTGTCGTTGGTGATCTTCAATAAGCATTCTGGGAACCCACCTTGCACACACCTTGTGATAATGCAAATGTTCTGTCAAAATCTTATCAATAGTAGTATTACTGACATCAGCGGTCAATTCGCTCAATTAACCACACTTCTCAGGAGTGGTCGACCTGAGACTGTAGAAGACTACACTTCACTCACATTCATATATATCATCCTCATTCTCCTCTGAAGTAATACCTTACGTAGTTCTGGAGGCTATAAAGAAAAAGAAAAGGGGTCAATTCGCACAGCTCTTGAATCGTCACCCACCGATCTTCAAGCATTATCCTCTCCACTTTTGCAATCGTTCTGTCTGAAACTGATGGCTGTCCAGCAAACTGTTCATCATGGACATCTGTATGTCCGTTTTTAAACTCTCTGCACCATTTTTGATGTATATGGACATCCATATACTTCATGTAACTGATGATGAATTTCTATAGGCACACAAAAAATGAATTGTAACACACAAAAAAAGAATGTAACTCGGACCTGACAGTAGTGGCGAGTGGAAGCTCCATTGTGAACGGCTGCCAAAGCAAGACAAAGCGTTGCAGACAGCTCAGAGTGGTGGGGAACCAAGCTACATGCCAGTATTGCCTGATCTTGCATTAAAGCGATCTTTGCAACTCCAGCACCTTGGAGACCTTATTTTACAAGCAACCCTTGTAACAGTTTTTACCTTTAACCCTTTTTTAAATAAAAAATAATTTCTTTGTTCATCTAAATTTCTTCATATCTCAAAAACATTAAAATAATTAATAACAAGGAAAATAAACTTTTGTTAGTTTACCTCTCTGCCTCTTTCTCTGCTTCTTCTTTTTCTTTTTTTATTCGTTCTTGTTCCTCATGCTCACGCTCTTCTGCCATAAGTTTTTCTCTTTCAATACGTCTTTTTCTTATGCTTGAATCACTCAGATGTTTTGTTTTATCAAAATCAATCTATATTTCAACAATTATAATCAACCAATCAGTTAGTTAAATCATCTTTTTAAATGTACTAATATTGCACATAATTTACTAATGTTATGGTAAAAAAAACTGGCATAATATTGCCAATTTAATTTAACTTATCCAAATTGTATGTACAAGAAAGTAAACTCAACACACTATTTTGTATAAATTATACTTATATAAATTATATATATATATATATATATTATACTTCACTAAGGGAAAAACTTATTTATTATGCTTTTCTTAAAGTGTACTTTTCTGCACACTTATTTTCTCTGAAAATAATAATTAACTTGTATATTACTAAGAAATTTAATGAAGAATGCTGAACTTGTATACTCATAAAAACAAATTAAAGTTCACACATACCAAAAAAAATTAATCTTTAGTAATGTAGTCATAAAAAATTATATATGAGTATACACACATGCACATGCGTGTGTATGTGTTCAGACGCGCCGCGCATCTGAATAAAGTAATGAGACTAGTGTTTTTTTGGCAGCAAAGTGGAACACTGTAAAGTTACTAGTAAACATATAATTATATGAACAGCTGATTTATAATAAATATTAATATTTTTAGTCTATTGATGTGAGATGTAAACAAACTTTTTGTGAAACGAGTTTTTGCTGTGCATTACAAAAGTGAGTGACACTAATTATGAACAACACTGTGCAATCAAGTTCTGTGTTAAACTCTGTGAGAATGCTACTGAAACTTCTTAAAAATTGAGAAGTGCATATGGAGATGACGCTCTGCCATAAGCTCAAATTTTTAGGTGGTTTAAATAATTTTCAGACAGCTGGGAATCAGTTGCAGACAGCTGCATGTTTTACAAGACCATTAATATAAAAAAATGAGACAATATTGAGAAAATCAGACTTGGTATGGTACAACCGGCGATTAAGTGTCAGAATGATTAAATTTGCACCATATCACAGTCCATCAAATCTTGACAAATGAATTGGACATGAAAAAAGTTTGTGCAAAACTGATCCCAAAAAAACCTCACTGTTAAACAGAAAAACAACAGGGTGGAAGAGCCAAAGAAAAACATTCCTGTAGTTCCTAAACCACCTCTTTTACCTGACTTGAGTTCCTGCGACTTTTTCCTGTTCACCAACTTTAAAACCATCTCAAAGGAGACCATTTTGAAACAGTAGAAAACATTTAAAAAAATGTAATCGACTATCTGAAGGATTTTCTGGTTTCTGAGATCCAACACTGCTATGAGTGTTAAAACTGAATGTAAAACTATGAATGCTAAGAGTGCGAAAACTCTTTGAAGTATTGCGTAGCTTCCCAAGGTAACTGTTTCAAAGATGATAAAGTGCATGTATAATTTCATTGTAAATAAAAAGTTTTTTCTGAACCAGTATTATTACTTTATTTACAGATCTTGTATATGATAATTTTTTAAATTGTGTATGTATATATATATATATATATATATACATACACAATTTAAAAAATTAAATATATATATATATAAATGTATATATAGACTTCTTTTCTGTACAGTAGTACATTAATTAATACTGATTTATTTTATATATTTGGCTTTACACAGTCATGTAAGTAGACCATGTACTGAATGAATAGTCATAAGTCAATATATATAGAAGAGAAAACTGCTTAAACAAAATAGGAGAGATTCACTGTAGATAGTTACTTATTATTATTGTAAAAAGAAGAATTTTTATTTTTCATACTGAACTGTTGTTCCACAAGGTAAATTACATTTATGAGTTCATTTCATTTTGAATACTATTAGGAGTTACTAATCCATAATTATTTACCTAAGTAAATGTACAACTTTTGCTAATACTGCCATTTTATAAAAATGCACAAAATTCCATCACTATGAAGAAAAAAAAAAAAAAAAAAATATATATATATATATATATACACAACGCCTATTTATTATTCAGCAAATATAATAATATAGCATGATTTAGTAATTATACCACATCTAAAACGTTGTGTTTCACTAACATACTCATCAGTATAAATGTACAATGAGTTTCAAAGTTATTGTTCTTACATTTATGATTTGTTCGTATATATATGAGGTTTCATGTTTAGTAAAAAATGAATTTACACAATCTGTATTCTCTAAGTTAGTTATATGTACACTAAGTGAGCTGAAGGTTTGACCATATTTGTCAACTGAACTGTTGGCTGACTTAGGTGGGACGGGCGAGCAAGTTTGTTATTATTTAACTCGGCTATGTCCAACCCGAGGCCCATGGGCCTCATGTGACCCAGTTTTTTATTTTGTGTGGCCCTTATAAATTATACAGATACTTTTTTATACATTAAACAAAAATTATAATATACTTTATGTATATTGGCTATGACTGCTTAACAGCGCAATAGTTTTCATGTATTATTATATTACATTATTATTAACTATTATATAAAATTAATTACAAAATTCATAGATGACTCTTATAGGCTTAAGTTTTATAACTTATGATGCTAAAGATACAAACCAAAAGATTTTTATTTTAAAAATAAAATACATGTTTTAAATAATAACTAAAAAAACTTTGTTAAAAACAAAATATAAACAAGTTATTTAGATCTGGAGAATTTGATTAAAAAAAACACCGATATAAAAAAATATATTTTATAAAACAAAAACTTATTAATTTAAAAAAAAAAAAATTCTTTTACTGACAACTGTATATAACAAAGTTATAAGTAAAATAAAGAATTTACTTATAAGAGGTGGCTGGCCCTTTATATCTCTTGTCTATGCGGCTCACTTCACATTCCTTGGATTTTATTGGCCCAATAATAATTTTGGATTGGACGGTTGACCTAACCAGATGACATCCAATTACTAATAATGCAACACATTTGTATATAAAATGCAAACACAATGACTGGTATAGATCAATGACTATTACATTAGACAGCAACAAGCTAACATACCAAAGATACTGTTGCATCTGCTGTAAGGAGATTTAACCTTGAATAACTACATGACAGAAGGCTCAGAGAATAGTGGTCTTCCATTTCTCTGCAATATACTTTTAAAAAGTAATAAAAATTGTTGTATAACACCAATAATTCGTAAACAAATTATCTAAAGGTGATACAACTTATTATGAGACTGGCTGGATAATTTTATTTATAAAATTTCAAACTTCAGTACAAACAAATTCTGTGGCCAACATTAGTACATCTTTTACTTTCCTAATCAATATCAAAATGCCCAACAATTTTCTCTTTCTCTACTGTAGCATTTCAGTATCCCATTATTATTAAATTTTTATCACTTTTTGCAGACTTGACTAAAGGATAAATTCATTGCACATCTATCTATCTCTTATCTTCTGTTAAACTAAATCTTATCTTCTGGTATACTTAACTGTGGTTCCAGAGGTTAAACAAAAAAAAAAAAAAAAATCTTCTGTTAAAAAATTTGTCATTACTTTGGATTTCAAATATTTTTTAAGTATAATACTGAGATGGTAAAATTATTTAATTACGAATAATGCTTGTTCATCTTTATTCTTGGATTTCCTGAATTTGTATTAATGATAATTTAAAATTGTTTCAGTCAATAATTTCCTAACCAAAAAAAATACTTTCATAAAGAGGTTCTTTCAACCTTATCGTTTCACAATTTGTCAAAATTTTTTCTACTCTACTGAAAAGCAGTATAGAACTGATACATACATAAAATGCAATTGAAATATTCGATATGTGTATTGAATATTTCAATTTATGTATTGAAAGGAAAGTTTGCTTTTCGCTATCCATAACGAAAAGGACAGCAATAAAACAAGTATTTTCCAATAAAACGTCTCCTGAAAAATCCCTTATAGCCAATTATACAATTTTTTTAAAAAGTTCCATAACTTCCTAAGGAGGACTGGTATTTTACTAAGAATATACTCCAAACCAAAACCATATTATTTATATATATTTTTATCATTAATTATATTTCTCATGTACATAAGATCCAAATAAATCATAAATCTTTATTTTAAATCTATAAGCAGTCAAATTTTATGAAATGTATTTGCTGAAATTATTATAACAACCTATGTGAATTAAATGTAATTAGTTAAAAAAAAAGTTTCTACAATAATACTTACTAAATATAAAAATTAAAACTTAATTATTTAACAGAAGCAAAACTGTAAACTACTTTTTTATTAAAACTGTAAAAAAATACATGTATAGGTTTACTAAAAAGGAAATATTTCTATACTCACTTTAATACTTGCAGAAAATATCTTTGCGTCTTCCTTGTAGATTAATTTCATTCCACGCAATGTATCCATTGCTTTCATAAAATAGACATACTCTTTAAACTGTACATAACCTTCAAACACAATGTTCTGATGATATGAAAACATCTTGACACCTGATATATGAGCCTTCATTCGATTTCTATACAGATCAATAGATGGTATATCAACACAACGCACTTCACCAAATGTTTCAAAAACTTTTCTTAAAATATATTCACTAGGTTTATCAGGATTTGATTTGCTCGCAAACCACTTACAAGGTAAATTAGTTAAATGAATTGTATCAGGCCTTTCTCCAGGTTTCATTTCATTCATGTTTTTAGCATCTCTAAAATAAGAATCCCAGTGATGTCTTGTTGGAAAATCACATTTTGCTTCTGCAGCACGAACCTTAAGAGATTCAGTAAAACCAGAAATTTTAATAAATCTACCATCAAGACGAGCAAGAACAGCGGGTAATTTTGAACGGCTTTCAATTTCAGCTTCAAAACGTATAAATTCCAAAGTATTTTTTGATACTTTTAAAGATGTAAACTCATCAGGTATTGTCCAGTATTTTAATTTTTCCATAACTTCCCAATTCGATATAGTTTTTCCAGGTAGTTTTAATGTTGGCAGATGGACAGAAATATTCAATTTTGCAACCGGTTTTAAAAATAATCCTTGTTGAGGATAAAGAGGAACAATATCGGAGACATCTGTACAAGTTTGTATAATGTTCACTGATGTCATGGTGCTCATGTTGGAAGTCATCGGCAATCACATTCTTCAGTTGTCCTCTTAGTTGAAGATCTTGTTGCAGAGAAGAAATCATCATGCAATTTATCATCTTCAATTGATTCTTTTTAAAAATATGTACACAGATATATATTTATATTATTTTTTAAAAATTTTTCAAAAATATTTATTCTGATAAAAATTTGCTAAAGCATTGCTGAAAATTCATCAACTTCAAACTCTGAAAACTAGATAACAAATTATTTACAGCACAGAAATTTACAATACTTTTAGTCAATAATTTTAAAAATTAACTGAAACAAAAAGTTAATTCATAAAAATACAATTAAAAAAAGATAAACTACTAAATTACTTTATCACGAATTCACAAAAAGAAAATTTCCTTTGAAGGGAGTCTACCACAGATGTGAGCAGTATTGAAGTAGTGAAATTATGCAGTAGTGAAATCATGGTGGTGATTATGCATAATTAGGGAATCTGTAGAAATGGCCAAGTAATATTTCAAAACATAATAATAGTTTGTTTCTAAAAAAAAATCAGTTCAAAATTTTTACACTGTTAAAACATAAGTACTGAATGAAAATAATTTGCTTTTCATTCACTCATAAAGAAAGGATAAGCCACTGAAATGAGCTACTCACTAATAAGCCGTCAATGGCTCATTAAAATAAAGAGACATGCACTATGCTCAATATATGAATATACATATATAGATATATGTATATACATACATATATGTTCTTACACTCAATTTAGATACATATATTTGATTTTCAATAAAGTATTAAGTGAGATAACTTTGTTAAGAAATTAATTTTTTGCTTTTTATTTTCATTAAAACACCACTGTCTCAGAAAAATGTTAAGCAAGTTTCAAGGAGATCTGAAAAAAGTGAAGTTATTTATTTCATAGACTACATAATATAAAAACTGTATCTAAAATACACAAAGCAACATGATGCTCAAAATTACTCATACTTAAATAATAATCCTACTCAAAATTAGTATACTAATAAATTGAGTACCCTTTTACACTAAAATACATAACAGTATGATCCTATTACAAAGCACTTTCTGAAAGATGTTGTATTATTGACAGAATGTTAGAAAAAATGTTAAATAATAAATGACTGTACCTGATTACTCCAATAATTACTCAACACAGTAGTAGTTATAAAAAAATTATTTGTTTATAGTCATAAGTCTATTAATCAATCTACTGCAGGTTCTTCACAGTAAGACAAGTTGACAAGAGAAAAGATCAATTACAGTTATAATGAAAACACAACTGTTTATTTCAGCTGTTTAGTTGTGTCAACTGTAGATAATAGTTACATTACAATTTTATTGACAATGATCCAAATTGTATTCAATGTTTTCAAAAAGGCATATTGAATAGTGCTGCTATAACACTTTCCACCTTTACCAAATGAACTAGATGTTGATAAAATGGGCTTTTGCATTATAGACAACATGGATGCTACTGGTGATAAAATTAAATTTGATACTACATTTACATAAGTCCTTTTTTGCAGAATGTAAGTGAATAATTTAAGTTGTTCTTTTGTTATTAGCCAGAAAGCCAATAGATATTGATGTCTGCTATTACCTGCTCAAAAAAGTTGTCATCAAAATACAATCTTTGCCATAAAAATTTGCACAGACACGAATCAAGTAATTTACAACTTGTACCATACAGTTTCTAATTTTGGAGTTTTGCTAAACACCCAGTATTTTCAATTCCCCAGTTAAGTGCATCTCCCTCTGGATCTACAAAATTACATTTAGGAATAACTGTCAGATGAGTGTTATTTTCCAATAAGTTTTCAATTTGGTTGCAAGCCTTCCACTCAAAACTAATAATTGTACTGGCTGGAAAAACACTCACTTGGATAATGGATAGAAAATTAGCCATGGTTCTGTTATTAACAGTTAACAAACCCAATTCTTTTATCTCATAATAGTAAATACTAAACAATTATTAGTAAGATAAAACCTACTAGCTATTTTTGGTGAATAAAACTTTTCTATTTCTACATTATAGGTCCTTTTTTATCACATTTATTAGTAAATTCAATGGATAAATGCTTGCATCTAATTTACTCAACCCACCAGTAAACATTTTAAAGCACGGTGCCTCAGCAGAAACCTGTACTATCTTATACAGTATTATAGTGTTTATTATTTTAGTGGCCAACACAAAACAAACAAAAAATGACACTCTTATCCTTTCTACTTTTTTTGCGGATATTATTTTTCTAAATTATAACTCATAGTTTTATAAATAGTATATATATTAAATAGTACTAAATGGTATACTAATAATAAATAGTTTATTCGTAGCAATAATATATATCAGAGGTCCCCAATATTTTTCAGTTTGCGGCTCCCTAAATAATCGGATTTTTTCTGCGGTGCCCTTAATACATCAGATTTTTTTCTAAATTTTTGACTTTCTTGAAAAATTGGAAAACTTTCCTTTTTAAAAG
>JAAAKQ030006578.1:3135-15877 GCA_010016005.3 Zanna intricata | reverse complement strand
TAGGGGAAGGCAGTAAATATTACTATTAATTTTTATAATCTAGCAGTGTATTATAAATTATATCATAACTTTTTTCATCAAGTGAAGGTAATGCCACATAAATTTTTTTTAACATGAAGTTTTTTGACTGATTGATGAATTAATTCACCAAAGAAACTTGTACTTAGGAATATGAAGATAGAAATTTATAGCATATGAAAAATGCCATGCCTCACCAAGAAAGCTTAAAAGACCAAGACACTACCACTCTGCCATGATACTGGATTTAGAGATTTATGCAGAAATATAATTAGCTGATAAATTTCTGTCTAGAAATTAAGATATCTAAAAAATTTTTCCAGCTTTTTTTTGCATCTTTTTGTTGTGAATGACTGTATAACAAAAGATTTGAAATTAGAAAAACTTCCAAGTTAGCAATACTTTATGTTCTTATCAGATACTTTGTAGGAATACCAAAATCCAATAATGTTACTCACTGTATCTCAACAATCAAAATGAGTGGAAAGTAAATTCTACTTCTATTATTGATTTTCTATTCTTTCTTTATATTTTTCCCCAGGCAAACAACTTTTTGAGGTTATTATTTATAAATAATGCCTAATCAACTTATAAATGGAGAATAGTGCAAGAGGATGATTTTGTTCATATTTCCACAATTTCCAGCCTGTCCATTTCTAAAAGTAGGTTGTTTATAAGTATTTACAGATTCATGTTGATGAATGACTGACTTTCAAATATACCTAAAATTTGTCTGTGCTGACCTCTTTCTGCTACCAGAATTGAGCAATTATTATTTTGATAAGTTCTTCTTGGCTTACAAGAATTGATTGTATAATTCATAATAATAATAGTGTAGATAATTGTTCTGATAAACAATACTTCTTTTGATCATCTACAATATTTGTGATATCTACATTGCCTGTTCAACTTACAATTGATTCCATAACCTTTCATTCACAATTTCATAAAGAATATTTCTTAATACTTGCAAGGACTATTTGTTAAGTTTTATTGCTCGTTAATTATTATTATAATTGGAATCACTTGCTTCTATTTTTTTTTTCAACTGGAATAGCACAGACAACTTACATCAAAGTACTAAAAAAAAATTTGTTAGATAAATAACAACCCTTGTATTCATACACACTTGAACAACACAAAATTATTTATAGAAAGTAAAGATCAAAACAAATTACTGAGATAATCATCTGCATAAACTCTCTGTTCTATAATTCCTTTTTATTTGATTTTAAATGATTTTAATTTATCTTAATATTTTTAAGACCCTGTTACATAATCTATCCAACATCTGTTCGTCTATTACCTAAATTATCTGATGGCAGTTTAAATGTGTTTTTGTAATGGAATTCAAGTATATATTTAGTATATTTCAATCATAACTATGCAAATTTCATATTTTAAATCTCTAATCTGTGTAGCCAATGCTAATCAGATTTTTTGTCTTTGTTAATTTAAATTTTTTTAATAATAGGACAGGGCTATATTGACATATTTTGTTTGAATAGAGAATTACTCTTTTTCTAGTAATAATAAGTATAATGTGCTTATTGTCATAAAATAAAATTCTGATTTGTTTTAGATACAAAATTATCATTGCACATGTGGGTGGGTATGTGTATGTTTTGTTAACAGAATTAACTCTATTAATGTATATTAAGTTATTTATTAATTTCTAAATTGTTATTGTTTTTTATTTTATTATCTAATTTGTTATATTATCAATATATTTTTATAAAATTAATATACTTTTTTATTTACTTTCAGCTAAATCAACTAATAACGTAAGTACAATTTTATTTCTTTTTTTCAAATTGTTTTTCATAAATATCTATAATTGTTCTTTCCATAATCTTTGTAATTTTTATTATTTTTTTTTTTTCAAATAAATAAATACAATCAATATATTGTATGTAATTTCCATTTATGTTACTACTATCATGTAAGTACAGAATCATTTGTTAATGAGATTCTTTTATCATGTTTCTTAGTACAAAAATTGAATTTGGGATAAAATTAAATTATTATTTAAAGAGGATATTCTCTGTATTTTTTTTTTTTTTTTTTAGTGTTATCTTTCTTGTTATTTAGTGTTAATGGAAATATTTAATTTTTATTATATTCCTTTGTAAATTAATCAATCATTATTTGTTCATATACAAAACATTAAAAATTATTCATAAAATAACAGATTAAATATGTTGAGTTCTTCAAACTTCAGTAAAATAATGTAATTTTATTTATTTACTTCTTTTTTTTTTACTTCCATCCCACCATTAGGAACATATGCATAAAATGTAATGATCACATTACATCTTATAATCTAAATGATGAATAAAATTGTAATAAGAGATTCTTTTAAGTATCAATAATTTTTTCTTAAAACTCTCAAATAATAAACACCAGTAATTTAATTCAATTTTTTTTACTGAAAAGAGGAAGAATTATAAATTGTTTGAACTACATGTAAAAGGTGTATGATACAGTAGTACTTTAGATTACTGTAAATCAGCGATTGAATATTTTGCAACCCCCCTATGAAAATAACCCAATGACATTTGAACACATTGCACTTTCAGCTCTTAACAGGTCTACTCAGAAAATAACCAAAGTTGATTTTTTAATCTTTATTATTAATTTTACAGACTATTTATCCTTGTCCCCTTCAAAGTAATCCCCTCTCCTATTCACATACTTTCTCCTGTGGTGCTTCCACTTTGTAGTGGCTATCCAGGATATTTTCATTTGAAATAGTGCATAAGGTCCGTGACGAATTTGCTTTATTGTCATCATTAGTGTCAAAATGGCATCCTTTCATCACTGATTTTAATTTTGGAAAAGTAGGGAGGCTGAGAGAGGACAGTCATCTGATGATTTTTGGCACAAAACTGATGAATTGACAAAGCTGACAATGTCAAGTGCATTGTTGTGGTAAAGGAACCACGAGTTCCTTTACCAGTCTCTTTTTGTGGATGTTTTCATGTAACTGTTGTAAAACGTCTATATGGTACGCACTTTTCAATGTTTCACCTGGAGGCAAGAATTCAATTTGCTCAATTCCATTAAACTCGAAAAAACAGAGAGCATCACTTTGACTTTGCATCAAGATAGAGTGGTTTCTTGGGCTGTGGAGATCCCTTGCCAGTCCATTGTGATGATTGAATTGTTGTCTCAATGTTATAGTCATATACCCAGCTTTTGTTCCCTGTTATGATCCTTTGCATGAGTACTTGATTGACATTGGCTTGTTCAAGAAGTTGCCGACAAACGTCCGCTCGGATTCTTTCTGCTGTTGGGTCATCAAACTAGGAACAAACTTTACTGCAACTTGATGTATGTTTAATTTTTCAGTCAAAATGTCACTGCCTGATCCAATTGAGATGCCAACCCTTTCTGCAAGTTATCTGACAGTCAATCGGCGATTTACACGCACCAGATCATTGATTTCTTGAATGTGTGTCATTAGTTGAAGTCGAAGGCCTTCTTATTCGAGGATCATCTTCAATTAACTGACGACCAGTCAATTGAACCAGTCAATCGACTAGTTGAAATTAGTGCCCTAATTTTTTTCCTGTAAATAAGTTTACAAAGTAGTTTTGTGCTTATTAAATTTATAATTTGTGTGATTTTACTTTGATTTTAACTTTTCAGGTAAAATTAGAAGTTTATTTTGTTTTACATGAAGTAAATGATACGTATATTCCATCAACATTTTTTAATATAAAGGAGAATGTTTATAGAAACTTTAATTCTAATGATAAAGTTATTACAATAAATGAAACATTTCATAAAAATTCATCTGTAATAAACATTCCTAATTTTTATTTTCTGTCTGTTAAAAATGATGTACGACTTGTAAATCTCTGGTCCAGTTTTATGCTAAGTAATAAAAGTAATATACAAAAAGAAGTTATCAATGAGAGAAAAAATTACGATTACAGTTTAAAAAATAAAAAAGTTAAAAGAATTGTTAGAAGAAAGGCTGAAAATTTACATGCTTGGAAAACAAAATTGGTAAAATCAGCTGTTAATTTTAAAAATTCTTCAGAAGTTATTTATAGAAATACAACTTTATTATTAGAAATTAATGAAAGAAATCCTGTTTCTGCAATCAAAAATATATCTACTATAACAAAAGATGTTTTAAGATATGGAGATGATGTTTCTTGTAGTAATCTTTCAAACAATTCAAATGTTTCAACAATTCTTTTAAGTGGTAAGAATTTTGTTATATAACCTAATGTAACTTGATTACTATAAAAAATGCAAACATAAGTTTTTCCTTCTTTGTTATATTTTGCTCTGCAAATTACAAGTTTGCCAGAAAAACTCTAAAGTAGCACACATCTTTCTTGTTACAGACATAATTACAAGTATTATTATCTTATCTTCATTTTGCTTTCCTATGCCATTTTCTCAATGCAGTTAGTCATTAAAAAAAACAGTAGATTATATGTAGTACACTTTACAACCAAATTTTTGTTTTGTAATAAAAATAATACCACAACTATCACTCTTGTGCTTAGTGATATTCCTCTAAAATATGTTTTGTTGCAGCAATTCCTATTACAAATAAAATCTATTTAGATATCGCCTAATTGTTGATTGAACAATTCAACTACCAAAGAACATAAATTTTAAATTTTTTTAGCTATTGTCAACTTACAAAAAATACCATTTAGATAAACAAAACATTTTTATAATTACTGTAAAAATAGTTGCTGAATATAAGAAGTTTTAAGTTATCAGCCCTAAAAAATTAAAATCTTATCTGCATTAAATACCTAAAATATTTACTCAAAATTTATTGCTGAATGTGGTCTTTTGAACTAGTTTTTGAATCAAATGGATATCTGTTTAAACACATTTTTAATAAAGAGCTAACTAACAAAATGACTGATGGTTGGTCAAATGAAAATTCTAGATAATTACTTGAATAACCACTAGTGAATACTCGTTAATTATTTTTTCTGGATTGACTGCATGGTTGGTGTTTGTTGTCACTGTAAATGTCTAAATAGACAGGGAACACATTTTTGCAGATGTATTTTAAACATAAATGTTATAATTTGTATGTGTTGTTCGTAATTTTAAAAGTAAATGTCTGTGTTTTTTTTTTAATTATTCAAAATTTTTTTTTTGTAAACTTTAGGTAACAATGACTTTATGATAATTAGCCACTAATAATTACTAGCAGCATGTAGAAAAAATTGCATCCAATGTTATCTCACTTCACAACCTTCAGTAACTAAAATATTACTATATAAAACATAAATGTCTCCATGAGGCAGATATATATTGTAAAACTGGACAAGGTTACAACCTTATCCAGTACCCAATACCTTTACTGTAAATAAGTTGTAATTAGTGCACATTTTTCTAGTGAATTTATATCTAAAAATTATTTTGTTATAATAGTTTTTACAGATTTTCTAGGGTAGTAATAGTTAAGTCTGTGACTTTTTTTTCAATGGTGACTTTTCTACCATGGTAACTTTTTTTTTTTTTGGTGGTATGGTGACTTTTTTTTTGGTGGTGGTTTTTTTCCTTTTTTTTGGTTTTTTTCTGGTTATATTTCATAGAACTGATAACAGAATGTCTAATATAATTTCTGTTGCCAAAAAATGTATAGTACTCATAAGCTTTATTATTTTTGCATTCATTGACATACTAAGATGTCTGATATAATCATGAATTTTTTGAGGTGTTGTTAATTTTTATTACCAGAAATTACAAACATTAAAACAATTTTTCCAGATTTCTAATGATCATCTCATGTCTCAGTGCAATAAAATCTAGTTGAAAAGTTAAAGATTAAGTAAGAAACCTTGACTCACTATATTATGGATCATACTGTTATAAATCAATATTAATAACAGTATGATCCATTGGGTTTTCTGATGCACCTACTCAAAAAATAGTAGATGCATCAGAAAACCCAAATTTACCTGATAGGCCACTTGGTCTTTTTGAACTTAGTAAGGAATGTCTAGATAGGAAATTCACATGTCTTTACAAATGGACCCATATTTATGAAAACAATATTTATGAATAACACTGATAAACATAATGTTTGTTTCTTAACATGCAGTATATGATTTTAATCTGCTTTTTGATGCTGAAAATGAACATGATCTCAGAATCTTTCTATCGCTCACCATTTTTGAAAAAGTTTTTAATTTTAATTAAAGGATTTTTTCATTTTTCAACGTATAGTTATCATTTTATAGTTTGTTAGCTCAATTTTTATTATTTAACTTTATTAACATAATTTGTAAGCTATAAATAAACAATACTAGACAAATAATTGAATCAAATCATAGTCACATATTATGACATCATATCTAATACTGAAGAGTGAGGCTTCAAGGACAAGATTAATTGTTCTGTATATTTAAGAGGATGACTGAAAGATACACGGAAGGCTTTGCCATTTGTGTACCTATGGTTTGGCATAAATCAAAGGATCATGTAACTGATTGTTACTTTTGTTTAACAAGTGTGTCCGGAATTTCTAAAAAATCTAAACATACTGTAAAATATCCGTTATTGCAATCTGTGATCAGGCCTGTATCTCACAGTGAAATTATTCCAGTTCCTGCCTCATCTGTGAATGTATGTTTTGAAAGCAGCAATGAAGAATCAGTCGGTACTGAAGAGGACAACAATGATTTTGATTTTGAATTATCTTCCAATAAGCCACATCTTATATCATAAGGTGAAATAAATGACCTGGTTGGGGATTTAAATTTATCAAAAAGTCAAGCTGAACTGTTAGGATCAAGGCTGCAAGGTTGGAATTTACTTCAAAAAAATACAAAAATTTCAGGCTTTCGAAACCGACAAAAAGAACTTTCTCAGTACTTTATTATGAAAATAATTTGCTTTATTGCACAAATATTGATGAACTTATGTTGCGCTTAGGACAAGTTCATAAACCTGAGGACTGGTGACTTTTCATAGATTCATCCAAGTACAGTTTAAAAATGGTTCTGCTACACAATGGTAACAAATATTCTTCGATTCCAGTCAGTTATGGCATTAATTTGAAAGAGACATACGATGTGACGAAAGATGTTCTTGAAGAAATAAATTATAAAAAACATAGCTGGAATGTATGTGGTGATTTGAAAGTTATAGCTGCTATTTTGTTTGAAAGTTAGGCTATAATAAGTACATGTGTTTTCTTTGCGAATGGGGTAGCCAAGCTAGGGATGTACATTATGTTACCAAAGAGTGGAAGAAACAAGACAATTTAACTCCAAATGGGAAAAATATTATTTGTGAGTCCTTAGCTATACCCAACAAAATATTTTTACCCCCTCTCCATATCAAGCTAGGACTAATAAAAAAATTTGTAAAAGCAATGAAAAAGGATAGTGCTGAATTTCCATCAGACAGAATTTCCGAATGTAAATGCTGGAAAAATTAAAGAAGGAATATTTGTTGGTCCTCAAATAAGAGTTGGTCAAAGATGATGCATTTAACTCAATATTAAATAATGTAGAATGTGCAACTTGGGCTTCATTTAAAGACGTTTGCAAAAATTTTCTGTGCAAACTAAAATACTATAATTACCACAATATTGTTGTTAATCAGCTTCTTACTTCATACATAGCTATGGGATGTAATATGTCTTTGAAATACATTGTCTCCTCTCACATCTGGATTTTTTCCTGGACAATGTCTGAGACATAAGTGATGAACACGGTGAACCTTTCCATCAAGACATTTCGATGATGGAAAGCCACTATTAAAAGGAAATGGAATCCTAATATACTAGCTGTTACTGTTAGAGATTAATTTGGGATGTTCCTGAGGCTGTTTATAAAAGAAGCATCAGCAAAATCATTCTAAAATAGGTATGGTCATGGAGGATTATAAATTTTACAGATTTTTATTATATTTTCCCTTAATTTTTTTTGAAGCATAATTTATTTAGGACTAAGATGATAGAAAAATTGTATTTACAGATCTGTAATGTACACAAAAAAATCAATTCAAGAAATGGTATCATAGAGAAACATTAAAAAAAAATTTTTTTTGTCCATCAGTGTAATCAGTCAAAATTAGTTCACAGATTATAGTAATAATGATGTTCCTTAAATTTTTATACCAAACAATAAAATTCTTATAGAACACTAAACTTGCAAATATTCTGTGATTTCTTTTATTTAGTAGCTTTCTTTTTCTGTTTAGCCTCCAAAACTACTGTAATTTATTTAGTAGCTAAACTGGACAGATTTGACTGCATCTTGTTCTCCAAAATGAGCTCTGATTATTAAGACAGCATAGGCTTTAATTGAGTTGGTTGTTAACAGCCAATTATGAAGATGAACTAAGGTTGAGTAAGATATCATCTTCATGATAGTTATTCCAGTACATATTCCTTTGTGGTTGGTCACAAAATTTAAATGTGATTGTAAAATTCAGTATATTTACTGTTGAATTGTACATCATACTCATGGTGTTTTCATCACATCACAAATGGTTTCCATATTTCTGGTGTGCTGTATTGTTTGTTATTCAAGTACTAGCTGGAAAATTTACTACAAATTCAGAAAATGCAGACATTTACATTTGTCTCTGTGCTATTCAACCACAATATACATCTGTTTCTGTTGGGATCCTGCCATTTAAAGATAGAAAATAATGACAAGCTAGAGTAGCCTTTAAGGAAGCTTGCAAATAGCTGGCATCATTAAGCATGTTATATGTTCTGATTTTGTATGGTTTTAAATTGACTTGGCCATAGTATTTTTAAGGAAGCTTGCAAATAGCTGCATCATTAACATCATTAAGCATGTTATATATTCTGATTTTATATTTTTTTTTTTAAATTGGCTTGAAGGTTGTTTAACAGAATGAGTAACTGAATATTGTAGATAATAAATTCATAATAAAGATAATGTATTGTACATGTAGTTGTGTAGACATCAGAATAAGGAATTTGCTATATGAAAGAAGTGTCCATATTGTTTGGATTTGGATTACATCAATTAATTCATAGATTCCATTGCCTTCTGGAGGTAGTCCTTGGGTAACATCACAATCTTTTTGATTGAATGTGCTATGTGTAGTTGCGTTGAAGATTTAAACTAACGTACAATATTTTAGTTTGACTGAAATAATTTAATTTCATAAACATATTAGAATTTTTCCTAAATTTTGTATTTATATTTATTCACCGATTGGTATTTAGTTGTATACTTTATGCCTCAATGACTTATTATTTATATAAATAATGGAGGAGCCATTAAAATAGGTGATTTTAAATTATTTTTCCTTTTTAATTTATACTTTTAAAAAAGAATTTTCACTGCAAATTGGTAATTTACTTAATAGCATTTAATTATTATATGTTAAAATATTCTAAGTTCAAAACACGACATCCTTAAGTTGACCACAATTCTGATTAACATATTTTTCAAATCAGGTTTTTATTTTTTCTTCACACATTATAATGCATCCAAATAAGTTGCAGAAATTTCACGACACATTTTTTCTTGCTGTTCTACTTTTCATGAAGATGAATTATGAATGCAATAATCCAATAGGACTAAATGAAAAAATCAGATTGTACATGCTGTGTAATGTCATGAAAAAAAATCATCATATATGGAAATTTTGATTTCAGATTTTTCTGCTACTTGAGAAAAGCAAAATGTCCATCATTTGAATGTGTCACTCCAATATGACAATAGAGCTTTTCCATTATTGCCCTTGAAGTAGTATGAACAGATTGTAACAGAAAAAATACTGCACACTTATGGTAACTTTTGTACTACACAGTAGTTCTTGATGCATTTCATTAGAATTGTTTGTTGCCATTACCAAAGAATTCTTTATTCACATATTCACACAAATGGAAATGTAATTCATCATTCATTATCATATTGTTACACATTTTCATTAACATATATAAGAATCAAAAACTGCCAGAAAAAGTTATATTACTAACTCAGTTAGCACCATTTAATGCCTCCAATAGTTAAATTTTACATGGATTGTTATGTAAATCCTTAATTAGGAAGAACCATTTGATTACTAGTTTCAAATGAGCAGACTGTTTAGGGTTTCACATCATTAAAGTTCATGCAGCATTTGTATTTTCACATGTATATACATTTCTTTGTTTACCAGGAGGCTTTTGAATGTTCTAAATTACTGAAGAGTGGCATTTTGTTGTTGGTTGTGACATTTGGGCAATTGTCATCACTCTGGTTATTTGCCTTAAAAAAAATATACTATATATTTTTCTTCAAAAGACACTGGAATATATATTGTTACTGTGCTAGCAGTAGTTGTATGTATGTTTTTAATGTTATCCCAAGTAGTTGGAAATTACAGTAATCACTAAAATATTTTCTGTTTTCATTTTATTTTGCTTACATTATGTAAGAGTATTACAATGAATGGAACAAACAAAAACTTTTTATAGGCATACATGACCTAATGAAATTGCGTTAGTATTATAATTTTTTTCTCTTTTGCTGATTTATATGTGAAACTCTATATGATTGAAGACCCATCTTTAAAGAAAGTTACTTTTCACCATTCTTGGTTGGAATGTAGATCAAAAAACACTTCTCTAAATTTGAAAGAGATTCAAAGGACTAAACAAAAAACTGTTACCGTAGCTGTTTATTTTCAAAAACTTCTGAAAATTATTATTTGAATTGGATATTGTCTAATCCAAATCAAATGGAGAAATAAAAAATTAGATTAGAATCAATCAACACTGATTGAAGGATGAATATTATTTTTGTGATAATTACCACTCTAGACTGATGACTTAATTTTTAAATTGTTTTTTTTTTTTTAATTTGCAGATAAAAGGTTAACTTGAAGTAATAAGAAAAATATAAGCATTAATATATTAACAAAAATGAAACAATAAATTTGTTTCTATGTTTCTATTTAGCTATTAATTAACCTTCATCATTTTGATGTATTTTACAAAATATGAGATTATTTCTAAATTATATAAATCTACATTTTTAATTAAAGTCCTGCAATTATCCAATCATGATTTTAATAAGATTAAATTCAGTGATGATTTAGTAAAAAAAACAGAAAAAATAAAAGTAACATTGTATTATTATTAATTTTCTTTTTCAGGTTTGTGGATTAATTTTAAGAAAAATTTAATAAACAGAAACAGCATACATAAGGTTAGTGAATGCATTAAAGATTTTATTCAAGCTTTGTAATTTAATTAATTGCTACAAGAGTAAGGTTTTAAGTTGATGGGCATATGACTTCTTTAAAGCTCTTAATATAACATACCATGAAGTAAATATGAGTGAACTGAGATTAATCTTAGTACTATTTTGCCACAGATTTAAAAATATTAATGCCTTATCGCATAAATAGTCATGCTTTAAATTTATTTGAAAAAAAGAAATCAAAAGATCTGTCTCTGTTTTATTGTAGCATATTACAAGTTTCTCCTAAGAGTAAAATTACTTTAAAGTATTCTGCAACACTTTTAGTCACCAATCAAATTAGTGTTATTATTTGTACCTCTGAAAAAAGTGACTCTTTTTTTTTAAGTTTTTTTGTTTAACAAGGCAGTAATCACTTGATCAGTACCAGATATCACAGAAAGAAAGTTTTGTTTTTTTTTTTTTTAGTTTAGCTGAATGGAACGCATGGGTGGCGGTAATGTGCATTTTCTTCCTACAATTCATAGAGTTTGGACTGTTGTCCCTTAGTGCTGTGTCTTTTTTGTATCGGGCAGGTAATTTTTTTAACTGGCGGTTTTAGATTACAGTTTTAGTTTATGGACAGATTTAGTATTTGCATTTCATTCCTTTGGGCGTTTGTAGAAATACTGGGGCTGAATTCAGAAGGCTGGGCCTGCAATAGCCCAGTGCTCCTGGCATGATTCCCCTTCAGCCCATCCACTAAAGTTCTTTCGGCGCTAACGTTTTTTTTGGACTGGCAGGAATACACCTTTCAGGTCCCTAGTATTTGGCAGAAGCAATGCTTCTCCCCTTTCCGGAGGGAGTCACAAGTGCTGGCTGAAGTAAGTCGTAACTATATTGAGGAAAATGGGTAGTAGGCAAGGAGATGTATGGCTTCTTCTGTTTGGCTGCCCCTTCTACTGGTTCTCTGCTGGGGTCTGTCTGCTTGGAACCTTGTCAAGGCCTTTTTCTTCTTTTCTTCTTTTTCGTTGTCATCTACTTCTTGTCTTCTTTTCTTCATTCAACTGCCTTTCAATAAAACCAGCTGTAAGCGAGTTACAATACCGTAAACCTTCACCCGTGGCCCCAAGGCACTTACAGGGGAAAGTGTAGGTCTCTTTGTGGATCCCTGTCATGGGCTGCTGGGCTGGAGATCTCTTCTTCTTGCAGCTGTTGGCAAGTCTCCATAGTTCGCTCTTCTTTTTGGTAAGGTAAGAGGAAGAGTGGAACTTACAATGTGGCAATCTTTCACAGTTTTGTGGTTGAGGGTGTCGAAAAGCCATTGTCGGTTGTAGATCCCTGAAGAGGCGTACCTGAAACAGATAAATCAGAGTTTTGGGGTATGGACTCCCTGCTGAAACAGGTTTTTTTCCCTAACTTTTGGGTGGACAACAAACCTCATATACATTTTTGTAGCTACTTACAGGTTTTTTGCTACTTAGACTAATATTCTTAAATAAGAAAGGTACTTTGCCTTTTTTTAGTTTAATATATGAATTATATATGTGTTATTTATATATATATATATATATATA
>JAAAKQ030006567.1:0-18631 GCA_010016005.3 Zanna intricata | reverse complement strand
GTCGACCGTGGCATTTGCATCGGGGGGCATCCCGACCGAGGCCTGGCTGATTACTGAGATATGTAATCAGTACGAAGGTCTTTCAGACCTTGTGGTATCTGAATACCACAAATTTTTTATTTTCCTGCCACCTGATTTTATGCAATCATACGATTCATCTAGTTGTGCATTTCTTATAATTGTTTCTGAAAACAAATTAAAAAGGAAACGTGAAAGGAATGCATCCTTGCCTATGCCTTTATTAATTTGAATCCAATTAGTGTCTCCTGCTGATGAATCCTTACCATGGCTTCTTTATCCATATAAAGCGACTTGATTATGCGGTGATATCAAGTGGCATGCTTAATTTCTTTAAGGCTTCCCACAGTGTTCCACACTGGACACAGTCAAAAGCTTTACTGTGATCTATAAAGCAGATGTACAGCTTCTTCTAATATTCATTCACTTTTTCATAATTTAGCGCAGATTTGCAATATGATTGCGAGTGCCATGGTCATCCCTGAATCCTGCCTGAACATCAGGTAGTTCTGCTTCGACAAATGGTCTGATTTGTTCTGGTATGATTTTTAGAAGTATTTTGCGGGCATGTGAAATCAAAGCTATTGTTCAGTAATTTGAACATTCTCTAGCATCTGCCTTTTTAGGTAATGGGATGAAGATTATCTTTTCCAATCATGGGGCCATGTGTCAGATTCCCAGATTTTCTGACAATTTTGTTAAGAGCAACTAGTGGTGCTGGATATAAAAGGTCAACTGGGATGTTATCAATCCCAGGAGTTTTATTTCTAGCAAACTGTTTCAGTGCCCAGTAGACCTCAGATTCCAGAATTGTTGATTCCTGTTTGAAAGAACCATCTTAGGGAGTGCTAGGTTCATTTTCACATGTGTATAGTTTCTCAATATATTGCTTCCATCTGTTCCTTATTGCTCTTTGATACATCAAATTTTTCCTGTTGTTATTTCTCATGTGCCTTGGTAAGCAGTGAAAGGCATTTTTGTTTTCTTGACTTGTGCAAAAGATTTCTGGTGTTCTGCTTACCAAATTCATGCTCAAGATCTTTGTATAAATTTTCTCAATATGCCTGTTTGTGTTTCCTAGTGGATCATTGAAATTCTACACTTAGACGCCTTACTATATCTTAATTACAATTTTCCTTTGGTTAATCTTCATTGATCTGCAATATTGATGGTGTTTTCCGATAGCCATTTGTTCCTTTTCTGCAGTCATTTCTAACGGGACATGCTTTTTTAATGCATCCATGGTTATTGAGCTGATATTTCCATAATTCTTCTGGTTGGCCTTCATCCACATTAAAGAATTCAAAATGATTTATTTTGATTGAGAATGCTGCTGGTATTTTTGACATACAAAATCATTTCGGTGGAATGTGCCTTTTAATTTTTATAAAACTGGTTTCTATTTTAGCTACTAAGAGCTCATGATCTGAACTACAATCTACAACAGGATATATTTTCACTGAACTTTTCCACCACTGAGTGCATAAAATGTAATTGATTTTGTTCCACTGTTGTCACAGCCGCCGTTTGTGCTTTTTAAACCAAGTGTTTGTAATTATCATGCTGTTTTCCAAGCAGAACTGAACTAGGTGATCATATAGTTCATTCCTTTCACTTAGTAAAAATGGCTTGACAATGCCTGCTTCTTACTGACTGCTCACCTTGGCACTGAATCTCTGATGATGTAAACAATATCCCATTCTGGTATCAATGGCTTTTTGCAGGTCAGTGTAAAATTCCTGTAGAACATCTTCTAAGATGTCTGCCATTGGGGCATGGACTAATGATGAAGGTAAAATTCAGCAATCTTCCTCTTATATGAATAGATATGATGCTTCGTTCATTATTCTAAAACTTTACTGCTCAAGAGATGTTTAGCAAGCTATGAAAATTACCTTGTTTTTCCAAAGTTTTTTTGGCCAGAGTAATAAATGGTAAAATCATCTGATTGAAAATATCCGCTACTAGTCCAATGCAGTTCTTTATAATATGGATATCAATATCTAGTCTTTCAATTTCACTTATTATGATGTCCAATTTTCCAGTGTTCATAACTCAAACATTGCTATTTTGTGATTGTCTATGCAGCACAGGCTGGGTTTTTCACTAATGAATGCATTAGCAACTGGGATTCACAGGGATTTGCTCGAGTCAAGTCATTATGACTTGACTGGAGCACTTGGATAAGCAATGGTGACCGAACGTTGCTCATCCCTAGTCGCAATTTGCGGTTCCAGATAATCTCACGATGCCTGCTGGTTCAAGGGTCCCATCAACAGATGCCATGTTTGAACTGTCATTTTGATGTTTTGCCATAGGAATTTTTCTGGCAGGTTTTACAGGTGGTTTGCCACATCGCCTTCACAACCCTCCTCCTTTATCCTGGCTTGCCACAGGCTGCAGAGCTACCACAGATGGAGTCGCCAATGCTACCTGGTATTACTTGCATTGATAACCCCAGCCACTCCATGTTGGTGTTTTATCAACACTTAAGTTAAATAATGAATAAAACTAAATAATTTCAAACTATGCAATTAATGTTGGCTTAATCTAACTAATCTCTCAGTCTTGAAACAAGACAATAATTCTGATGATGTATCCATCATTCACCCAACCTTATTTCTGTTTAAGTCTGAAAAAGTTTTTCCAAACTCTGATCTTAAATAGAATTTCTCTGATAATATCAATTACTTTTTCTTTCTTCAAAACTACATCTAACAATTTTCTCCCTCCTGTCATCCCTCTTCATATATATGCCACTTGTTAGGCCTTATAACAATAGTTTTCCATTCATATTCTTCTGATACTAATTGATTTCTTTTTCATTTCCCCAAGTTTCTCTCTTATTATTTTATACAGCACAGTCACCCTTTCACTAAGCATTTTTCTTTAAATCACTACATTTTAGCTTCAATCAGTTTTCCTTTGCTGTTTTGGTACCTTATATTTTATTTCTGAAGTGCTTATTCAATTTCATGTCTATCATCTTTATAATTTTTATGTTCATCCATCAATTCCCCCTTTTGTTATATTTAACTCTCTGTCAAGTGTCAACTTTCTAACTAGAGTGTCCTTTACTGATTTAATTATTCCCATTCTAAATTGAATTTCATTCAATTTTAACTGATCCCACTTTTGCATTGTATTCTAGGTGTACACCTATGATTTCTTTAAATTTTAACTTCACATTATTTTCTTCAGTCTGTCTACAGTTACTCTTCTTCTTCTTTTTCTCTAGATGCTTTACTCTCAACCAATAAAATTCTTTTTCACATAGTTTGTTTTTTCTTCACAACCGAAATGTTATCATAATCAGTGGCTTTTCTAGATGGACTTATGGTCCACAGTTTGATTTCAAACTTTTTATGTAATGATTACAATCTTCTGGTCTTGTTTTTTTTTTAAAGAAAAGGGTGTTTTCTATCACTAATTTGCATTAGTAAATAGTCCATGAAACCTTGTTTCTTTATCATTTTTTACCCAGTTTGTATTCCTCTCCAACTATTTTGCCTTCAAATCCCTCTACAGAGTTATTCCAGTTTCCTATTAGTATAAAATTCTGTAATGTATTTGATTATATCATCTATTTTTTCATTTGTATTATAAAGCTGTGCTATTAGGCTTATATGTAGAACCTAGTCTAACTCAATTACATGTACAGAGTATAATATATTTAGAATACTGTGAGTCAAAAATACATTATATTGTATAATATTATTATATTATCTGAATTATAAATGAAGGAACATGAGTTACTACTAAAATAATTCTCTCACTATTTGTTTATATATGAAATTGTTCTCAACTTTTATTAATTATTATCTTTAATCTTAAATTTGCAACATGAAATATATAACTTTGAGTAAAATGTTTAAAGAAAATGATTTTTCTTTCAGACACTAAAATATTGTATTAAACTAATAATTTGAGGATAACAACTGACTTCATGTTATTTGGAGGTGTGGAATACTGTAATATCGTATATTTATTCATTGTCATAAAGTGTAATCTCTTGGTTCAACGACAGAAATTTAAATACAATTTTAGTAATACAATATATTCATACTTTGTACATGTTTCAAATATTGCAAAGATCAACTCTTATTTAAAGCTTAGTCATTGCTAAAGGGATGTAATACACTAGACAAGTATTTGAAGGGCAGTACCCATATATATAGTAATCATTTATATCTGATGCAATATATTAACAAAAATGTTAACTATCATAAAGGATTAATATACCTTAATCATGTTCTGACTAATAACAATTAGTTTATATGTTTATGACCAGAGATTTAAAATCTACTTTTAAATTATATGAAAATTATTTTTTACTATTATGATTGGAATAATAAAGTGCTCTTACATGTCCAAGTACATAGTCAAACTCTTCAAAATTAATTAAAAGAAATTCATTAAGACCTTCAGAACTAACTTGTCCATCACTTAGCACTACTATAAGAACAATCCCACCAGTTATAATAATTGGAAAAAACAGTTTATTAGCTATCTGTAAAATAAAATTTGGTTAGTATATTAATAAACTTATGAACAAATATTTATTTTAATATATAAAAAGCCTCTTTAAAATAATCTATTAGATTCTTCATATTGATAAGAACTAATTCAATTACATGTACCAATATAATATATTTAGTAGAATACTGAGAGTCAAAAATACATTATATTGTATAATATTATTATATTATCTGAAGTATAAATGAAGGAACATGAAGACTACTGGTTAGAGTTATTTTTTGTTTTTTTATTTGAGAATAATAATAATAATAATAACTGACTGTTCAGTCAGTCTCTTCGGAGCAGACTAAAGATGTCATTTATAGTCATGTTTAATGATCAACAAAGTATCATAATAAAATTTAATAAAGTGTTATTTGTCTGTCTCTTGAAGAGGCAGAATAAAAATGTCATTTGTAGAACTAAATAAAATAACTATACATTAAATAACAGCAAAATAATAAATAACAGTAGGTTTGGATTGATGTGTAAAAATAATATATCTCAAATGAAGCAATCAATCGGAAACAAGTTCATTTCATATTTTCTGTAGAACAGCTCTGCCCTTTTCAGCACTGATTTACTGTAGCCTCATGTTTCCTACAATGCTCACACATATACATTTATAATTGAAAATACATTAAAAGGAATGACTAATACAAAAAACACAATTCCTTATGATAATCATTCCTTGGAACTTGTTTTATTTATCAATCGATTTTAACAAACAGGCCATCAGATTCTCAGATTATAATGTTGAATCCAGACTCATGTCCATATCCCTCAAAACGATGACAATAAAAAATTGTATGTTCTACTGTATCTTCCAGATCACAGAACATGCATTCAGGACTGTCTCTTCTCCGTACATGATGAAGATAGGAATTAAAATTACCATGTCCTGTCATAGCCTGAGTTAAATGAAAACCCAATTCTCCATGGTTACATGTCGAAATTGATTATCAACCTTCTTTTCCATACGCTTTATTACTTATTCTCAGTATGTCCTTCCACTCACTAGTTCTTATTTTCCTTGCATCTTCTTTATTAACCTTATTTAATCAAAGTTTTTTCTCCTTCAAACACCAGTTAACATGCATATAGCTTCAAAACTGTTCTGCAAGCCATTACAATGCCTACAAGGGACCGCCTATGTATAGCCGCCAAACTCTGATTTCTTTTAATTCTCACTTAATCTCCCCAAACTGGTGAGGTATAGAGCATCACAGAGTTAACAGTGGACATGATTAATCTCCTCTTGGAAACTCTGGAGGCAGTTCTTCCATTCATTAGCTTAGTAAGTGGATTGAGAGTATTCTCTGCCTTGTGACATAATGCATCACATGAGAACTGATTCGCATGCTCTATCCAAAATTACACTGAGATATTTCACCGTGCATTTTTCCTGAATCAGGTTTTCACCTAATCTTGGCCCTATATTGTTAATTGACCTCTTACCCACAAGAATGATCACCTAACATTTAGCTGGGAAAATTTCCAATCCATGCTCATTCATCCATTGTGCTATCAAAGAAAGTGCCTCATTACCTCTATCACGTATCTCATTTACAACTTGTCCATTAATCATTACTGCAAGATCATCTGCATATGCTACAGCAATGATCTTCCTCGAAAAATCCAATCTTAACACCTCATGAAACACAATTGTCCACAATAGCGGGCATAATAATGTCAGATCCCTGCAGCACTCCCCCAAATATCTGCTGGTTTATAGTAACCTCCAGTGGCTGAAAAACAATCCAGAGATCATGTAGATATTGACCTATCTGTCTTACTATTTCCCTTTTGCCTCAACATGTTGATTATAATGTCCCAGGGGACAGACCCAAAAGCATTCTTAATATTTAATAATACTAATACTGGTATCTTTGTAGTTCTTCATGTACCTGACCTAACTTCATTAGCCCATTTTAAAAATTTTATCAATTGTTTGAATTGCCGATTTTCCTTTGGCAAAGCCAAACTGGTGATCATACAACCCTTGTTTGTTTCTTATTTCATTTCTTTGGCAGTGTTATTTAACAAACATAGGGGTCTAATTGCATTAGTCCTATCTTCAATTTCCAGTCTTCAGTATGAACACTACATGTGTTTCCTTCCAGCATTGGGAAGGAGCCATTCTCTAATTGTTCATTAAAGATGTTGAGTATCTCTATTGGAATAATTTTCAAACACCTCTAGGCATATTGTACCTATATACAGATATGACTATTAGAAGTCTGTTGGAAAATGTGGGAAGAAGGATCTTTCCTTCTAAGATTCGTTTTACAGAGAGAAAAAGAAGACTGATTCAAAGTGGGAAAAAGTCTAAGAAATCAAAGAAGCTCTGTCCAGTCGAGGACACTCGTTATAAAAGTGGGTGGCCTATCTAATGCAGGACCTTTAGAAAAACAGAAAGGGAAAAGTCCCGAAAAATAGGTGAAGTTTTCTCTCTAAGTAAAGGTAAAAATGTGGAACTGCAAAACCGTGTAACGGTGAGCTGTCCCAGGCGGTGGAATCTCTGAAGGACGTTATGCACGAATCGTCTCTTTCTGCAGTAGGACGGGTAGAAAAATAGTCGTTTATATTACGGACATCTACTGCAGCACATGATGAAGGGACGATTAGCCAGCGGTCACTTCAGCAGCCAGACCCGAAGAGTCTTTAAATTATCACCGGTGAAGCCGGCCTTTGGTAATAAGAAGAATGCGTCGTTCATTATTTCTGCCAGGGTGGCTAAAGTGTTGACCGATACGGGCAGGATTAGGATTGGTTGGATCCTCAGTTAAGTTCAATAGAACAGGAACTATCTTTTAAGTGCTGGGAGCCTGGATATACTGACATGATCAGTGCCCATTGACCTGGCCGATTTAATGTACATTTTAACTCTAGTAAAGCGGACCACAAAATACAACAGTGCACATGTCAGCCTATGTGCGCCCTGTGCGGTGTTGAAGGATGCAAGGTTGAAAACAAAATCTGCAAAGATAGGAAATGAGATCGACAGGTTAACTGCAACCGGAGCCGTGCATAAATGGACGCATGATGGTGAGGTAGCATGAAGAGGGGGGTGTTGACTTTTTTTTGGTGTCTGAACCCAACGTCTCTTGAGTAGAGAGGCCGATTGTTGGCCAAGTGATGTGCGGAAGTACGCTGCCATCCATATCATCCAGACGAGCATAGTGTTGTTGCGTAACGGTGGGGCGATGACTGTATGAGTTTATGTGAAACAGATTGTGTTCTTCATCTGCTATTGCTATTCCAACATCCCTCCACTGACTTCGGTGTTTTTGCCGAGATTATAAGATATAGGGGTCATATGGTCGTAGCCATTGGAGATTTAAATGCGATGTCTTGTGCCTGAAGTGGTGTGGTTGACAACCCCAGGGGCTTCGCTTTGAATAATCTAATCAGAATAGAGGGGGGTTGGTTCGTCTTAACGACGGTAATCTCCCTACGCTTGAGAGAGCAGAAATAAACTTGTTCGATTGATCTGACTCTCGTCAGTGCTGATCTTGCGGGTAAGGTCGGTTTTTGGAAGGTCTTGTCTGAGATCTCTCTACTCTAAGCGATCACTGCATTATCCTTTTCGAGAGGGATGCCACTGTCACGAGAAGAGATAGTGATGCCCGGGTGGTAGTGTCCAGTGGTTGACACAGATTTCAAAACTAATTCCGCTAGGCTACGTCAGGAGGATGAGATGAGTCCATATGTCCTTGTAGAAGCGATCATCGAGATCTGTGAGACTGCAGGGGTTTTCTTTAGAAGACCATCCAGGATCAAGCGTGTCTGCTGGTAATCGGTTGGTCTGAACTTGTAATCAGTACGGCAGCGGTTCCAAAGATTAAACTGAGGGAGTTTAGTGTTGCGATGTTTTTCGCAGAAGGTCGTCGTCACACCAGAAGAGAGGAGTTTGTTGCCGAAGATATTTCTCGATTTACTTTGGAGGAGCTGATTGCCACCAGTCGAAGGATAAAGTCCAATAAGAATTCTGGGCCTGATATCTTCCGTCTAACGTGGTTAGGATTGTGATTGACGCGGCACCATGAAAGGTGTTGGAACCGTTCAGCCACGCCCAGGTTAAAAGAGGATACCGGAAGACTGGAAGGAGTCTAGGCTGATGTTGATCAGGAAGGAGGGTCTTTCTGTTGATAACCTTTCACCCCACAGGGCAATATGCATGATCAACAACATCATGAAGTTATTTGAAAAGATGTTGGTTGTTCGACTTGTCTTAAAATATGTTGTTTGTTGGGATGATGAAAATATGTTGGTTGTATGAAAAGATGTTGCTTGATTATTTTGATAACATCGAAAGATGCGATGGGTTAAACCCACACAAATCTGAGTTTCGAGCAGCCTTCTCAACGGTTGACACGGTTAATTGCGTTTATTAACATGGAGGAACGGACAGCTGTGAGTCGAGATGCAAAGAGAACATTCCACGGCTTCTCTTCTTTCACATTATGATTCCTTTCATTCAACAGATTGTAATGGTCTGACGCCTGTTATGTGAGGAATAGACAGAGACCCATGGGGGACAGGCTTATAAAATAGTGATGAAAAGACTGGACAGGAGATTATCTGTGCTTCCTATGGACTTAGGGGTAAGAAGCAATGAATAACCTTTTTTCTGTAATGAAAGATGGTATACTGTTCTGCGTCACAATTCAGTGATACATACGTGCCTACTATTATAACTTCTGCGAGCTCTATAGCTATGAGCCCCTGACCTCTGTGAAATAGCCTCCAGTGTTTCTGTCCACAATGTGTTTCTGCCCACGGTGAACTTATTTGGTTCCGTCGTGGCAAGTATTTCAGCATTGCACCTGCTTGCAACCTCATCAACCAAGCCTCTGGTGCTATAGTTGTTTCTTCTGGATCTCTCGGTATAACCAATCTTAAACCTTTCTTTGGCTCACATATGGCTTTCTTTACCACATGTGAAACAAAAGTTTCTTAGGTCGGACCGAAGAACGATTATTCCAAACGATGCCCATCCGATCTTAACTCTTCCTTGATGATACAACGAGTCAGCTATCTTAGCCGGCGGTAGCAGTTCTTGTGCTGCTAAATGACTCCCTCAATGTCATCCCACTGAACTGATCCGCGTCAAGCCCAGAAACCAGTATCAGAGCGGCAACAATATCTTCTGTTGTAGATAGCACATCAATGTTCTTTATATGTACATGTTTGTATCTGATCCGTCCAGAGCAGATAACTTTTACACCCTCCGAAATCTTCTTTTGCAACTTGTCAGCTTCCTGACCCTCGTCTTTAACACTATTATCATCTGACCACCCTAGCCTCTCGTAAGTGATAAGATCTCTGGCCTAAGTCTCCGTCTACTCCATTCTTAACTTCTTTTAGCAAGTCAGCATAGCTTTTATTTTGCGTCTTGACGGCAACTGTCTTAGTAGAGGGGCCCCTGGGTCTCTCGACAGATCTCCCGCTCTGTGTAACATGCTCGAAATAAATCTTAGTAGCGGTTTTGAAACGTCTCCCAGCATACTCTAATAAACTTCTTTGTCATGACTATCTTATTATCAGTGTCCCCAAAAATCAGACTTTTGGAAAGTTAAAAAAATCTTTCCAATACTACTAATTAAATCACCAATAAGTTTACGGTCTTCCAGAGATGAATCGACTACAACCACATATATAGTTTTCTTATCCATCTCGACTTCATCACCCATCGAGACTGTTGTGGATAGACAAACCCAGCAGCTGCCCGGCTTTGAGCTATGATCAGATATGGTTCGGACTCATCTCCGATACACTTCGTGCCAAGATATCTTGGGCAACTGCACAGTGATTTAAATTTAATTGAACCAGTCTCATTTCCGAGTTGCAGAGTGTTCGGTCTTCCACCGGTTCTCAGTACTCTTTTTAATTGAAAGACGCCTTGGGGAATGCAACGACGCCAGTACGGTACCCCTCGGTTTTACATGTCAGGCACCTAGAACTCTTCGCACACTCAACAGCCGTGTGCCCTTTATCGCCGCAATTAAAACAGGCGTTATGACTTGTCATAACCTGACATGACCTGACCCGACCCGACCCGACTCGACCGGACCGGATCTAGTCTTAACACGTAACCTTTTCTTAGCTCGGAGGAGAAGAAATCTCTTCCAGTCACTATCTGACCGCACAGACGTTAGTGATGGGCACTCATCAACTAAAACACCCCCCTCGACAACACCTGAGAAGCGACATCCCCAAAAACCACATCATAATCTCGACGGAAGTAGTGGACTTACAGAATCCACTATCACAAGGCGGTGAGAAACTCAGTTCGAGTCCCACGGATGTCGATGGAAAACTCACATCCTCTACCAAATGCACACCAACTCTCACTACTCCCGCAGGCCATTCCCACTCTTGAGTCTCCCACCCGTAATGATGTTCCTCACCATGATGTCTGTCTGTCAGAAAGACAGGGCAGGGCTCAATGGAATCTCATGGGTCTGTGTTGACATTTGATAAAATTGCAGTCTACTTCTGAGAACAGTCTGTTCTACATGATTCAGAGCCTGCACATCTTATATACCATTTTTATCTCTTTAAGTGTAGGTGAAGTGTAGGTACTCTATGAATAAATGAAAAAAATCAAGATTATCTTTACTCAAGATGATCAGCACACAACATCCTTTGCTACACACTACAGATGATAAATTAAAATAACAGAAAATTTTTGCAATGAATTCATTTAATAAATGCTTTCTTGAATCAAACAGTCAATAATAAAAATAAATGAATAGTCAATATACTTTAATAAATTCTTGAAATCCAATTACTGTAAGAACAAGAATGATAATCCACACAAGAAATAAGTCAAAAAGGCCATCCCACTTCAATGATTCTTCATAGCCACTGAACGAGGTTTCAATTACAGTTCTGAAAAAAATTGAACACAAAATAATACAATGTAAATGTCTAACCTTTAAATGAAATCAAGCTTTTAACATTTAATTAGAGGCTTTCTTTAATCACCATTTACATTAAATTCATTTAAAATGAAATAACTGCTAAGCTGCAGTTTCTTAATTTTAAATTTTACTTAAAATTGAATAAGTTCTTGTTTATTGGAAGTCATGAAAGTATATTACACACTATCAATATACTTTATTTCAGACAACTTCATTGTTCAATATTTCTATATAACTAATGAAAAACACTAGTACATAAATTATTACCTGGAAAATAATTTATTTAGGTTCTGAATTGACTGAGTATGTAGAGCTTTGGTCGGTTTATATTTGCAGGCAATTGCAAATTTAGCGAATGAATTTTACTACATCTTTGAAGTTTGCTACATCTTTGGATTGCCAAGCTAGGATGTTTTTAATTAAAACTCAACAGAATTGTAGGACCGGAGCTAGTATAAAGGAGATACTAGTAATAAAATATAACTTGGTTAACCTTCATACATTTTTTTTCACACAGGAAAGCTACCCATAATCTTCTATATCATGCTGGTTTAAAAATTAAAAGTAAATAATCTCCCTTAGATTATCACTGATCTTCCTGGTGTAGTGGTAATATCTCAGTTGTTCATCCAGCAATTCTGGCTTTAAATCCTGCTCAAGCATGGCATTCTCATATGTTATATATTCCATTTCAACTCCATGACCAAGCTTCTTTTTAAGCTTCCGAAGTGAATTAATCCATGCAGTCAACAAAAATAAATAAATGAAACTAAATAATTTCAGCTGGAAGTAATATTTTAAGTTGATTTTTTATATCTACTATGGTATGTTTTATAGTATGGAAAGCAGAAGTAAGAAATTTACAGTTCCTTCTCTAAATTTCCAAGGTAGTTTCACATATATGTTTTACTTTTACAGGTTATCATTCCCAGGTTAATAATTATAACAATGCAAGACTAGATTAATTATCAACACATTTACTGATGCAATAATGAGTTATATTGACTAGTTTTAGGTGTTGAAATATGCTGGCCTCCGTGGCATGAGTAGTAACGTCTCAGCCTTTCATCCAGAGGTCCCGGGTTCGAATCCCAGTCAGGCATGGCATTTTTCACACACGCTACAATTCATTCATCTCATCCTCTGAAGATATACTTTACTGTGGTTCCAAAGGAAGAATTGCAATATATTTTTTCATACAGGGCATAGAAAACTTCCCCTATTATAATCAGTGTTCTGGATGCCCTTAAACTTTGACTCTTCACTTTCTCTAATAAGTCTGGTATGGAATGCTTCTTATGTATAAATATTGTGATGTCGTTTTTGGGAGTTATTCATGTCAGATTACCTATATTTATAGTATAGAATATATATATGTATATATATATATATATAGTATAGTATTATTTATAGTATATGTACAAACTGGATTCTCTTGGGACCAAACCATGAGTTTGAAATTAGTTAATAAAGTATAATGAAATAAATATTAATTTGATTTGATTTGATATTTGGTATTGATTTTTCTCTAATACCTATATTGTTATATTGTTATAACATTAACATTATATGTATTTAATTATGTATTATATGTATTTAATGTATTTTAATATAATATATATTAATATTATTTGGCTGTTTGACTTCCTACCATATTTTTAGAATGATTATTCAGTAGGACAAAACTTTAGCAGTAAGTGATGTAGTAACACCACTTGAGTGGTGATTTCAGTGATAGATTTAAAAATTTTACTCTGTTGTTAAATGAAACTTCAATAATAATCATAAACTAATGGTGGATGGTCGTAAGACAGGACAGTAATACCTGTTTAACTTGTGTTAATTTTTCAAAAAATTATTATATCTGTCTTCCTTTTTATAAAGTTTTTAAAGAGGTTTTATTATGTCTCATTTTTCGGTTAAATTGTTATTAAAAATTTTTAATCAAATACAAGAACTATATTCAAAAAAATTATTTCCTTTTTAATACATTTATTTATGAACTGTAAAACAGAATAGTATAATATACATATTATTATAATAGTATAATATACGTATTATTAACATACTCTAATAAATCTGTGAACCCATTACATGGTTTATTTTTTTTATAATGCTAAATTATATTAATTTTTATGTTAAATTAAATGCTGGTACTATTCACTTATCTCTCAATTCCACACGAGTCCAATTTCGATTTTGTATATTACAATTAATTTCGCATTAGATATTGGTTAACGGATTTCAGGAATAACACAGTTAAATAGCATTACTTCCTTCTTCTTTGATTATAATTACGATGACACTTCATATTGTATTACACAAAGTACTGTATTTTAAGGCATTATACTGTGCAATTATTTAAAAAGAAATCAAATTTATTTCATTTTTTGCACGCGCGCGGCGCGCGAGCGCGCGCGCACACGCACACACACAACTCTTACCCCAAATGCACATACCGTCTCTGTTTCATTGTAGATAAAAAGTATCTATGCCAGAGTTATCTCTTATTATTAAGAATCTAAAATTTAAATTAAATGCATGAAGAGAGGAATTATTTTTGCCTTTACTTGTTAAAAAAAAAACTGTAAGCGAAATGAATAAATCTGATTGACGAATTTAAATTTGCTGTAGCTGATTTTTATGAGGCAAGCATTGATTAAATAAACCAATGGAATTCTGCATTCGGAGAAATTCAGGTATTGGAACGGGTACTTCTTCGTGGTCAAAGGTCAGAAGTTAGTATTAATTGTGTTTTGGATAAAAAGAGTTGACCTTAAACTAGATGATACTGAATTGTTTGATGAATTTTCCTGCCATAAAAGTTATTCAGACGGTAATAAAATAAAAAAATGGATGTACAATAAGCATACAGTTGAACATACACATTTGGCAAAAAACAAATTTCCTACTCTGAAAATAATTGGGTATTTACTGTCTATGCAACTACAGAAAGCAGTGTTTTCTGTATTAAACAACATTTGGACAAGCGGAAAAACGCAACTGTAGGTCCAGAATGTGAAGCAACTTTTAATTACAAAACATAATTACCACATGGATTTTCTAGAATTCAAGTTTTTCTTTTAACTTTTCGCCTAGTCCTTGTCCAACTTATTTGAATGCATTTTCTTGCAAATGCAAGAAAATATTTGAATGCATATTTCTGAATATGTCTTGCAAAATAATCTTTTGTACTATATTTTTCTCTAGAAATAATGGTCACCATAATAATAGTTCAAACGATTGTTTACTATTCCGTTGTTTGTAATCATATTTACTACTTGAGTCTTTAGTCTAGTTCGCTTTACAGGGATTTTTTTCAAGTTGTGATTTCGTCAGTCAGTACTTGTAAACCGCATAGAAAGTATATGAGATGCTAATCATAACATGAAAATTATGAAAAAAAAATCAGAAAATAATTTGTTTTTCAGAATTTCTTTTGTGCAATGAGCAGAATCGATAAATGTTCCATGGTGAGTAGTGAGTGGTGAGGACACTTATTTTGTAATCTTCATGAAATAGTCATTATTTGACGTAAATGATGTAAACTTAAATAGTGTGTTCTATTCTTAAACTCAATTGTGCATTTCTAACTACAAAATAGTGAGGATGTCAGAAACAAAACTTCTCTCTTCTTGCATTATTCAAAATATATTCTGTATTTTTTATGACAGTTATACATGTGATAGGCTTCTGAAATTTATTGTACAGTCTCAAGGACCTGTATGAAAAATTAACTTAAAATCATCTAATTTCTTTTCATCAGCTACATAGAGCCCAAATAAATATTATTAATTGTATGAGATTAAATTAAAAAAATAACAAGCTTAATAATGAGATACATGTATAGTTTTTATGAATTTTCATTTATGAGGTATGTGGATCCAAATGATTCAGATTTTGTAATATGTATTAAAATTGTAATTGACATGTTCTTGAGTAAGAACAAGAAAATAACTATATTCTTTATGTTTATTTTATTATAGCTAAATTTTACCTGCAATTACATTTTTAACTTTGCTTTAAATGGGGAGTACAAGACCTGATAAGAGACCCTCATTATCAGGTAGGTGCATTCTCAATTCATCTTACGAATTGTCACTAGCACAGGATGCCTGTTGTGGTGTATCCAGTGTGTGTAAGGACTTGATATATTGTCATTATTTTTGTCATTACTATGATTTAAATTGATAAGTATAGTCTTAAAGAGTTGCCAAATCAGCATTGCTTAGAGGTTACAGATTACATCAAATAAAAGATTTAGAATAGATCTGGTCTTCAGTCTGGGAATTACTTCTTACTAATTTTTATCTATATATTTTAATTCATTTATTGCAGACAACTGTGAACTGTACACAGAGCTGGAACATGGGTGCATTTGTAAGTCTAAAAATCAGTTTGGCTGTAAGCTAAAATTAATATTTCCTTTAAACTGTATTAAATATCCCATAATAAATTAAAATTAAAAAATCTTTTCTTAATATAAACAAAAATCAACTAATTTTAATCATTCTCTATTAAATCCCAATCTATATTATAAAACAAGTTGTGGGCAATTTAATAACATAATACTTATATTAGATAATGAGATTAATTTGTCAGTTAAATGTCAAGTTAAATTAATAACTGATTGGAGTCCATAAGAGTAACATCTGAAATATGCAGATTAAGCCATGTAAAGAAGATTAATTTTCTTTGTGAATGAAATGTCTTTTAAAAAATAATTTTTAAATTTTAGAATTGTGCAGAAATACTCAATTAGTATATAATATTTTGCAATCTAAGACCTGGTCTTGCTACAATATCAGTTGCTGTATAATAAAGGTTCTTTATACGTTTTATAAATTATCTACTGGGTAATAAAAATATATTACATCAAATTTGCTCAACTTTAAAGGAAATATTTGCTTATAATTATGTTTTAATGAAACAGATTTTTTTAAAGTAATAAAATTTTATTTACGAGCTACTAACTATGATAAAATGTTGGAAAACACTAGTAAACTGTTTAACTGTTATTTTTAATAGAAATGATAATAATAATGGCATTTGAAATAAAGCATCTACTTTTTCTTCATTTTTTTAAAAGCTTTTTTAAAACACCAATTCAGTATTTAAGAAAATTGTGAAAATTTTTTTAAAGTGTTCCCAGTATTCAGTGTATTAATTCCATATATTAATGTGTTTGTATCAATGTTGTCACACTGCATTATGAATGTATTTATTCCATATACTACTTCACTTACCTTTCACTGTTTTTAGTTATATTATAAAGATTTCTTAAGTAAAAGAATTTCAAATGTTAAGGTGAAAACCTAGTCTGAAATCACGATTTTATGAGCTAGTACTTCATGTAACAAGAGCAGTACTGGCTAAATGATTGTCACAATTGAAAGTACGAATAGAGGGATAATAAGGTTATAAATAAAGAGATTCACATTAAAATAGTTTTACAGGAAGAAAGTAATTACTCAGTAAAATTGAGAAAGGCTCTAAATGTTGTAATGGGCACAGGACAAAAAGAACCATGGAACTGTTGAAGGGAAAAGTAAGGAAATAGAATAGTATTGAAAGAAATTGATTGAAATTTAACCCAACATGAGAGCATTTGAAAAAGATAGGATTTATAGGGTGTGTCCCTTTGCTAACATCAGCAAAATGCCCCTTGTAACTCAAAGGGTGTAAAGGATATTATAATCTTAGTAACTGAAATGTGAAGAGGGTCTTGGTGTAGATGTAAAGAGATCAGTAATCTCAGATTTAAAATACATTTTAAAAAATTTGATAAAAATTTACAGTTTATAAAGCCTTTTCCATATACAATTCCAGCTGAGAAAGCAATAAAATGAATAAATTCTTACCGATAATATGAAATCCCTGAACTTGGTAGTAATGACCACAGAGAATCGTTAGCTTCTTTCTTAGTAACGCAAGAGATTGGTTTGTCGAGAGAAATTGCTTTATCATAACAGTTTCCAATGAGCCCAACACAAGTAGCCCAACCGATATTTCCTTTTAGAGTATCAAATAACATATAAAATAAAATAGATGAGTATGCTACTGAACGTAACATGTAATATAGAGCAGAAATCAGCATCATAAAACCAGCACCTGCAATAGCATCATTAAAGTTAAAATTAGCAAATCCAAATAATGAATATAACAAATTTTTACTAAATAATTACAGTAATGTCACTAACCTTTAAAAACTGGGCAAAAATTCCACATGGTAATGACAGTTTCTTTACTATATTGACTGATGGTTCTCATGGCAAATTGTGTTGGAATTCCAATAAATATGTAAAACAGTGTATATAATAATAAACATAATACTGGAAAAAAAAATATATATATATAAATGGTTTTACAGATGAGTATAACTAAGATATTAGGTATTTTAGTCTATAATTAAAATTGTTTGCCTCTTGTTCTATAACCTGGATACTGTTAGAGAATCACTGAAAATGTATTATTACTGTAATTTAAATACAATAATGAAATGCTTCTTAGCTGAAATAGTAATCGCATATAAAAGACATGTAATTAAATATATCATCTAAAAATTAAATTAATTTAATGTAGATTGAGAATGTTGTGATCTATTCTTAAAAATGAAATAAAATGAAAGAAAACAAAACAAAATTCCTATACACAGTATAAGGGCAAAAAATATAGGGGAAAAATTTATATAATGTTGACTAATATTTTTTTTCTTCAAAACTCTTCTTAAAAAAAAATACTAATTTTTCAATGAACTTATCAAATTCACTAAAAGTATAACATAAGCTCTGATGCTTTTTTAGCTAAAAAAAATAATGAATTGCATGCAGTTACTGAAGATGTAGTATGCATTATAAAATCCATATTAAAAAAGTAAAAAAAAATATTTATATATGCAGTATTACATAAAAAAAAGTCAATTTCAAATTTATCACAAAAAAATGATGTTACAATAAAACAAAAAATAAATTACAATAAACTAAATTGCACATTATTTTAAAAATGATGTGTGTATGTATATATATATATATATATATATAAGGTGTATCAAAACTGCACCGCAATCTCTCGGAAACGGATTCTATATCCAAAAATAAGAAAAAAGTTTCCAATAAACATATGCCTGAAAACGTTTTGTTGGCGAGTTACGGCTAGCGAAAGATTTC